>VDFB02253433.1:0-304462 GCA_007258455.2 Sequoia sempervirens
TTTGCATAGGGGTGTTTTTTGCAACTTTTCCTTCCTCGCTGGAATTGTAAACCAGTTTTGTGGGTTTACCTGTGTCTTTTGTAAGATTAACATGTTTTCACATCCTTTGTTTAACTTCAAGCACTTGATTTGAGAATGTCAATATTGTTATAGGCCTTCCTAATTTTTAGCCATGTTTGTTGTATTTACAATGCATTGCTTAGGTAGAACAATGCAAGAAAGGACAAATAATGCAATAGCAAACCAGCAAAATGAAATCTACACTACTTTGGTTGCAAGAAACAAGATTGATCCTCTCAATCATTTCAAATGATATGGTAGTGTATGACATAGAAAATAAGCATTATTAAGAGGTAAAAAGTCTATCATGTTTACCAATTTATTTTGAGTCTATTGTTGAGACAAAACAAATAATTGTAATGGAAGAAATGGCAATAAAATTCTATCATAATAATCAACTATTTTCCTCACATATTGATATATTATTACAATATGGATTATGTTTGGTGTACTTCACACAACATATTTAAAAGCCAAATACTATTGCTACAATGACATGTATACCACATTTCTAGCAATTCAAGGCCCTCATTCTCCTCACTTTAGACATCTCTAGCAATTCAAGGTTCATTCTCCTCACTTTAGTTCCCAAGTAAGATTACATCTATACCCTCAAAAAGGCATCATCTCACTAATGCTTCTTAAAAAGCTAGTAATGATGTAGCTCAAAGTCATATATCTCCTCATTAACATGGAGACATGTGCCTATAAACAAATCATTTGCATGTGTAGCAAAACTACACTTTTTTTTTGTTGGCAATATAACACTAAACAAAAGCAAATTGAGCTAAAGTTGATTATATATCTATCAAAGATAACCTACTAAGATCTCCTTGCATGTAGTTGTATGCACATGATCATAACAAAACAAAACAAAATGAGCTTCATTTGCTTACCACTCATGTTATCTTCAAATCCATGATATGACACCAAACAAATTTCTAGCTAATATGGAAGGTTCTTCATTAATTAGATCATCCTCAATCTATCATACAAGCCATCTTTCATTTCTTTTTCAAATCCATGGGCTAATTATATATAAATGGTTGATGATTTTGATTTCAAATTGTTTCACATATTTGCCTTGAAGCTTCTTGTTTCTTAATACCAAATTACCAAATTAGGTATATCCAAATTTGGGCCCACTAGTTCAAGAAACTTGATTCTAATGTATAAAAAAATGCTTTTTTATGTTCGTGCAACCGGTTCCGCCGCCGGCAAGGCGAACATTACACTAGTCCCCTTGCTTGAGCTTTGGTGCCTCACCCAACACATTTACTGCCTGAACTAACCTAGGCGAGATGTAAAAAAGGGCCCAGGGTTCAAAAAACTCTCTTTTTTTAAATTTTTTTTCCTCCTAACCCTAAAACAGCATTGATCATTTCATAGTTTACTAAGCATATTCAGACTTATTGCAAAACTTCCTGTGTTTCTATTTAGAACTGATGTATGAAGTTAATCCTCAGAAAATTAACAGCAGATAGAAGAAAGTCTGTACTCAATCTGAGACAAGGTTATAATCTTTTACAACTTCTCACAGTCTATTTTAGCAGCAAATACATTGATTTATAAACCAGATAAAGAATGAACAGCAGTTACAAGTAATACAATGAGTTTATAAATATCTCAGACCTGGGAATGTGTTTGCCGGGTAAATGTATGATGAATCTTGCTCGATCAATGATCAATGATCGTGAATATTTATCTTTGGCATTTGGCATTGATCAATGATCAAGTATCATACTATGAAATGATTTAGTTTTACAAATTCTATATTTCTCTTATTTTTTTGTATATATAATACATATATATAGATTTATAATATATTAATTATATATATATATATGATACACACACGTGCCCTAAACCAAAAAAAAAATTTGGCGGTCCACGTTTGGGGTTCTCGTTCAAGAAACAGATTCTAATGATAAAACTTGCTTTTTATTCATTGGCTTTCATCTCTAATTAAGGATGTAAACTTCAGCTCAAAAACTACCTAACCTTTCAATATGGTGTTTAGGATATATCATCATCATTGATTAAGAGTTTAATTAGTTATCATCATTTCTTCATTTGATTTGATTGATGAAGAGTTTAACTTGTTAAGATTCAATTATAAGTAGATTAAACTAAGTTATAAGATTAGTAGCTAGGTTACACAATTATGTTGGCATGATTACTTGCAAAGGTATGGGATTTGAGTGAGCTATTAATTACACATGATTGTTCTTGTAACTAATTAGCTACCTTAACATGTGAGACCCCATTGCAAGGAGGTAAAGATGGAAGTTTTGTTGGATATTCTTGTTGTTTGTGCAACAAACCTAGTGCCTAAAGCAAATGATACAAATTTGCCTCCAAAAAGACACTGTTCCACAAATCTTGTTGAAACCCGTAGTTAGCACACTTAAACTCTAGGTAGATGTAGTTTGTGAGGCGCAATTATTCAATTCAAGTATTGTGGCTATTTCCAAATCCTCATTCTTTATATTATATATTTGCTTCATCTAGCACATTTAGAGCACATAGAAAACATTTGATACACAATTCAATACTTAATTTGATTTATTTACAATACCCATTAGTGAGAACTAAAAAAGAAAAAAGAAAAATGTACTTTTATGTCATTCAAAAGTGCTCATACTTGATATTTCTTGTATTTAGTTATGTGGATGCTTTGTGGGAATGACATGTAAGCCATGAACATCATTAGAAATTCTTGGAGTATTAAGTCCTCTAAAGTTTATAAACAATTTGACAATCTAAAATGTCATGTCATTTCTTCCATTGCATATATACGATATAATATAGATTATAAATAAACTAATATCAAGAAAAACAAATTGGTAGCATGGTAGGATTCTAACTTGCTTACAATTTATATGGAAACGTTGTATTATTTCTTTTCATTTTAAAAGTTGAGCTCCAATAAGAAATTCTAGTTGAAGATATTCATACATATTTTATTCATATGGAAAAACTAATTTTATGATTATTTCACATAGGATTGTCCATAAGTTATGGACTCTATAGAGAGGTTTGTTACTTATTCACAACCATCCAACTATTACAAATATTGACATTGATCAAAACAACCATCCAACAATCACAAATACATATAGACAATGATGGGAGAGGTTGGCCACCTTTTGTTATACTAGATGCTTTCAATCTCAATTACTAACTTTATAAAGATCTACATTTATCTATCCAATCCTACATGAACTTTCTTTTTCAATATTTGCATTTATCTTGGTTTAGTGTACTAACAAGATCCACTTGATTACCAAGCCATCTAAAACTATATAATTGTCATTGATTATCGATTGCAACAATAACATACTTTGCACTCCAGTGTGGCTTCAAAATCAAATTAAAAAAAATGCTACTCTAGTTTGGACTTCTAAATAAAACAATTTTCTTCTCTTGGTTGATACTTAATCATTGTAACATTTGTTTTCAATATGAAATCACCATAACTATCTCATACTCTTCCATAACTTAAAATCCATCCCATTTTCTAATATTAATGTTCAAAATCATTGTTTCATTCCATGTCAACTTAAAATCCATCCCATTTTCAAATATTCATGGTTATCCTATCCAATGTATTGGAAAGATATTTGTTACAATGTGCCCATTAAAATACGAAAATTGTATTTTATATTGGAAGAGGAAGGGAACCCTTTTACATATATGATAAAATATCTACTGGAAGAGGAAGGGAACCCTTTTATAAATTTACATATGGGATTAATATTTAATACTGGAAGCCCAACACACTTTTAACATCCAATGCCCTTTCCAAGCCACCACATTTGTCTATGTTCATAGGCAAATACTATAGCGTTACTTATAACATGATATAGTAGATATAGTCTGTCTTACTCCAATGGAGGAGTGTCTTCTTTCGAAGCAGCCAACATCATTAGTCAATGCCCTTGGCGGAGACCATAGTTTCCACAACCAATTATTTGTTTGATTTAAAAATCTGTGTAAAAAAATGACAATATTCTAATTTTTTTTGGTGATTTTACAGACAAGAAAATAGTAGTTTGTAGTTTTCTTGTTGGCCGTAGAACCATTTTCCTGTGCCCAACATGTTAAGAGAAATTTGCTGAAAATTTAAAAAAAAACATCCACCTTAAACCATTGTACTCGCTACGTATGGGCCAAAAAAAGGAAGGAAACTTCGACTGTTGTAGGTGTCTGTTGATACAAGTGAAAGATTTGTATTCAACATTTATGCATGTTAAACATTTTTTTCAATCCACAATGAAAAAAAGGTGGAATTTTTCATTGTTTCGCCTTAAACAGAGAAAGGGAGCACGTGAAACCATCCCAGTCGAAAATACAATCAAAACGCGTCTCTCTACAGCAAACGACTGGTATTTAATGCTTTGCTTATTATACTCTTATTTATAAATAACTTTTATAAATGATCTGTAAGAGACATGTGACCGCTCAAGCAACCATGTCATTAGCATCTTCTCTTCAAATTATATTCTCCTTAATTAATAGTGGAGAGGTGAAGCTCCGAAGAACTTGTGAATTACGAAGGTCGTGTTCATTGTGCAACTAATTCCACTTCGCATTTGGTACTTTATTGTAGGCCAACAATGAATCAATCTGTCTGATGAAGGTTTTACAGGGAAACATGGGTTTTATTGGCCATCTATTGGCGAGACTTAGGACAGAAAATAAAAGAACTTGGAATTCCACCTTCTGAAACTGTCATGCAAATTGACCTGGAGAATTATGTATCAAGGTTAAATTATAATCTGCAGCCAGATGCAGTTTACAAGACATTGGCTTTGAAAAAAAACAAAAAAAAACACATTAGAAGGATGTGTTAAAGGGGATATGATTACCATCCTCAAAATGGTAACAAGAGAACTTGAGACTAGAACATTCCATCCATGGCTGATATATGTTATGAATTGCATCAGCTTTCCTTAAAACAACATTGACAATAACAAATACATAAGTGACTAAATCTGAGACTATATACAAGCCTACAGAAGCAGTTAAGTATAGGGTGACAAATTGGATTTATAACAATCTAACTCAGCTACAATACAATACAAAATAAATTCAAATCTCTGTAGAAAGAAAAAGTTGGGCACTGTTTTCAGATAGATATCCTAGAGTATTCGACTTTGCAAATATAAAACTCAATTTCCTGGCGTGCAGCCTGAATAGATATAAATTTTCACACCAAGGAACTTGCCAACAGCATACAAAACCCACAATTGAAACTCATAAGCACAAGTAAACAATATATTGCAAACTCACAAACCAAACAATTCTAAAAAATTCTGGAACGAAAGAAACTCGATGAATCCACATACAGGTAATAGTAATAAAGGGACAATTGTTGGGAGGGATCTGCTAGCAAGATGATTTTTCCTTCAAAGTCTAAACCATTGTTGTACTAAAAGGTGCATGGCTTATGGAAGACACAGGTAATGAGTAATATGGAATTAAAAATAATACAAAATTCCATCATTATATTGTCACCCTTCAGAAATTGCTTGGTTAACTTATATTGTCACCCTTCAGAAATTGCTTGGTTAACTTACTTGAGCATGCTGAACTATAGATGCATTTTTTTTTTAACATGTATAGGTGAGGCAGCAGATCCATGCATAGAGAATATGTTTTTTTTTTGTAACATGTATAGGTGAGGCAGGAGATCCATGAATAGAGAATATGTAACTTTTAAGATTCTGTCTAGTAGAGACAAAAATAAGAGTATATTTAGAATGTGGGAAAATATCCGTCTTAGGTTTCTACAAGTAAATGAAGCAGCTTTGCAATAAGAAAAAATTTGAAATTCTACTCACTTTTGTAGAGTGCATTCTGTAATGAACTAGAAGATAGCCTCTGCAGAGAAAATCAAAATTAGATTTTTCTTCTAAAAGGGTGTAAGTAGATTTGGTATTATCAAGAATGGCAGGGTATTGTGGACTTAGATCCTTCTGGCAAAGTTGTATGGTGGTATATTTATAGATGAAATACTAAGTTGCCGAATCACGGGTACAAGTATGGTAGGCCGATAGGGCAATTTTTTTTGGGGGGGTGGGTACATTTGGGTACGTGTCCGTACATAAAACATATAAAAATCATAGATATAGACATATTTGCAGCCTAAAAAGTAAAAACAAGAATTAAATTTAGAATACCACATATCATGCATATGCTAAACAGAACTTACAACTACCATAAATAACAAATCTGAAATACAATTATACTAAATTAATTTGATATCAATTCAGAACTTGAATGTTACGAAGGTATATAATTATATCGAATTCATCAAAGTCATCAGCATCAAATGGGTCATCAGCCATCATTTGACATTAGATGAAGGTGTAGAACCACATTAGCACTTTTGAAAAAAAAACTTTGGCGTCTTTCGGAATATGACCCTCAATTCATTTTTTAAAATACATTTCAGATTACAAAATAGTACCCGGAATTCCACAGGGTCCCATACGTACCAGTACCCGGAATCGGCAGGGCATCGATTCCGGTAACTTAGATGAAATACATACGCCAAGATTTTCTGTGTTAGGAAATTCATATGTCACAAGTACAGTCTAATATGGTCCCATGCTTCAAGCCAGGCATTCTACAGCAGTCATGTCCTGACCATATACATAAAAACTAAAACATGGACAACACTATTAAGTAAATAAAACAACTATAATATAACTCTTAACTAAATAAAATAACTCTTCACTAAATAAAATTACTCTTAAGAAAAAAAAAATAACTCTTTCAATGTGAATAAAGTAACAATGTAAATAAAATAAAATAGTTCTGAAGTAAAATAAAATAACTCATTTAGTAAATAAAATACTAGATATTCAGCAACTACCAAAAGATATTAGAAACTATTGGAGGTAATGGGCCAGTAGCATTTGTAAATTTTCTGCCTAGTTGTAGAATTTGGAATTTACAGGAGAAACTACCCTTAATAAGTTGGGAGATAAATATTTAAAATCTTAGAATGAAATGCCTCTGACCTTTAGCAATAATTTTTTTATATCACTCAGGCGGGTGCCACAACCTACCCACTGAATATCTCCTAATAAAATGGAAGCTCCAGATTTTACCTAAAGATTCCACTTTCCCCTGCAATCCCTGCTATTGATCTTTCCGTAAAAACTGGTGCAGTAGCCCCTTGAATGGGAACCACCTTTTAGTGACTGTAAAAAAATCAAAGGTGTAGTAAAACTTCCATTGTCATCATTGCCATTTCCTCACAAGCACCTTGTGAACAAACATCCAAGCCTAGAAAAATATCTATTGAACAATTCACGAGTTAATAAATATTAATAAAGAAAACAGAGCAATGACATGATTCCCAGGCATGTGATCAATTTAGATATTCAAGAGATAAAATACAAATAATCTGTTTATTTACATCGATAAAATTATAATAAACACAACTTTAACCAACATTAACAACACAAAATAAACAAGTAGGGATGCCAAAATAAAATAAATATCAATCATCTCAACAAGTTGGAATGCCCTGGCATTGTGTAGTTTGGTTGATAACTTGATACCTTGATTCTAACACAGATGCTCTTTTCCAAATAAACACAGATGAAATGTGGTTCTTTCTAATGGTGAAATAATTTATGGTAGGCCACTATCAAACTGAAAATATGTCCATTACTAAAATGGGTGAAGACAATTCCAATATTCCAATCCACACTGCTCAAAAGGAACATTAGTTGTGACTTGTTCAAGTGGGAATTGCCATATTTTTCTTTTCTTTTCCAATAAATTTTGACTTGGATTACATGCTCAAGCGGCCCTTTGTGATCTACTAGTTGCCTACTAGGAGGATCTTGTGGGCAATTATTAAAAGGCAGAAGTGTTCTATGCATATCTTGTAGTGAAAGTCGAACTTTGGTTTTCTCTAAGTGATCATATTCATCATATTTTAACTGTGTAACAACATGGTTCATCTAAAACAGATTGAAATTAGCTACAGAATACAAGATGGCAAGCTTGAGGACTTGTCTTTCCCAACCATTCAAGCATCCAGGACTATAATATCAATATTCCATCTCTAGTGGCAGTGAAAATTTCCTTTGTTGTTGGAGATTGAGTGGCACGATCAACAACAGTCTCTATTTCTAGTCATGTGTGTTATTTGCTTATGTAACCTCCTGGTGTAAAATATTGTAGCAAACAAAAGCACTAGTGTAATGCAGTTCGTGGATCTTGAAATGGTTAGTGGTAATCCGCAAAACCATATGAAGTGAACAGATGAGGGTGGTCCCATTCGTGTCCAAGTTTGTGGTAAACCAATGTGAAAACCAAGAAAGGTCGATGAAAGGTGCCTTTCATTTGAATCAAGATCATGAGCCACAAGAGTTGGGCATACTGGAGTTGAAAGCTATGTTACCTGTCTGTCAACCAGAAGCCCTAGGTTCGGGTCCGATTTGAACCCGGTTCGGATTCTGGTTTGGTCCGGCCATGGGCTCGCTCAGAGTATGATAAAACACCTGTGGGTTCATACAAATGGAGTTGGGCGAATCCATAACGAATTTGCAACAGACTGGTGGAATTATTTTCATTTTTACCATTCTGGTTTGCAATGGACCAGCGCTGAAGATGGTCATGTCAGTACTGGCAGTGCTAGGGGCAAGGGCTTGTAGCATGGCCATTGGTGAATTCATTTTCATGCAAACGCAACATGACATCAAACTATCCATAATGGCTCTTGCGTCTCCGTTAGTGATTTCAAAGAAAGAAAAAGAGGGGCTTCCAAACCCAGTTCCAGCGGCTTTCGCATCGGCCTTGGCATTTGCCGTGAGAGCACTGTTGCCCTAATCTCTACAACTTTTAGCTTTTTATCACTGACTATATTATTAGGGATTTATATTTAATACAATTACATTTAAATTTTAATAATTTTACTTTAATATGATCTCTATTATTTAATATGATATGGAGATAATATTTATATTAAAATATTCAATATTTATATATTATATTATTAATTTAAATATTTATATTTTATATATTATAATATTTTTTTAATTTTATTTTTTAGGCAAATTGCTATCATAGAGGATAGCACTCATTCTATTGCTTTGAAAAACCGGATTACAAATTTCCAAGACCAGACATTACATATTCAGATTTCCTGCTTTCTTAGATGACCTTAATGTCATTGAATGCTTTTGTTTTGAAGGCATTTTCTTATGCTTCACCTCTGGCCATTCTTGTTCCATTTCAAGGTTGCTACTTGCCACATTCTAGTTTACAGTCTTGATGTTGTTTGCTATAGTAACTCGGGATAACGAAGAAAATTTGGTGTGCCTGAGCAATGAATCTAATACCTCCAAGGAGGGAGGAGAGGGCTTCTTAAGAGTTGTCTCTTGAAGATGATTTTGCTCAATCTTTGGAGTGGGTTGAGGCGACATTGGAAGCTTTTCTTGTTGCACTGGTGAAGAGGCGGCAGCTTCTTGTTCAGAGGAAGAGATAACATAAAGACATGATTCTTGTGTGCTCGGTGGAATAGCTGGAGGACTTTGAGGAGAAAGCTTTTCCTTCTCAGTGCAAGGTGGAATAACAATTTTTGGGCTCAACCCCAATCCACCAAGTGGGCTTTCCATCAAGATCTCACTTGTGAACAGACTGAAATTGACATTGTGACATACAATGATTAGCTGAGAAACATTTTCTACACCGGAAGGCAACCTTTTCATAATCCACAAGCTGCATCCAACACCAGTCTCCCACCTTCAATGCAATCTCAGCAGAGAGCTCTTTTGAGAGATCCATTTCCACACAAATGCACGCATAGGTGGAGCTTTGGTAGCTTGTTGTGTTGTCTGAACTACAATGATACTTTCCTAAGCCATTGCCAATGGCCCGTAAACAATCTAATTCTCCGAATTGGAATGGGAGATATGGTAAATGCACCCAAAAAAAACGCAAAGTAGAAAGTCTCGATTTGTGGATCAAAAGATGGATACCATGGCTTCATGCACAGAAAGTCACCTTGGAGAACCCAAGGTCCATTTTCCAACACCTCGTCAAGAGACTCAAATTCGAGGATAAAAAAACCTTTGGCAAAAGGGAATAAACAATTTTCTTCCTGCAACAATTCTTTCCAATTTGCCAAAATCAAGGCATGCAGGTCACTTAGTGTTGGCCATAGCTTCGTGAACCTGCAAATTAAGCCATTATCTTGCAAGAAAGCCTCCTTGTCGAACACTACGCCGTCCAGACAAATTTTTGGAATGGAGGATGAATGGCTGACCAATGACGAAAGGTAGCGACGATAGGTACATCGAACTGCGGCGGTGACCCATCGATGGGGAATCCCTCCTCACGCTTAATCAAAACCAATGAGCCAGTTAGCGGTCGTCAAGGAGGTCGCATTGGGGCCGCATCGGACGCAAACATAGTTTCCTTTCCATTGGCACCATTAGCAACGGCGCACGCTGATGAGACCCCTGTTAAGTTAGAGTCATACCCCAATTCCTCCTTCACAAAGCCAATGGCGACTCAATGCCTCTAGTGGAACCTAGGACAAAACATGGACAAAGTCTCTCGCATTCTTGTAAGCTTGTGACAAGACACCTCCTTATAGCTACTGAGCTTTCATCAAATGGCTATCGTGATGGCGCAGAGCCTAAGGAAAAATGCAATAGAGCTGGCACGGAGCATGAGCTCCACTATTTGACTATGTATCCATATATTATAATATTTATTAATAATTAAAAATTAATAATTAATGTTAATTTGTTTTTAAGTATATTAATACAAATATGAATATTAATAAAAGTTATAATCATAATTATATTAATATTAATATATATTATATTTATTTATTATTTTTATATGTCAATCATATTAATATTTTTTTAATTTTAATTTATATTTATTTTATATAAATAGATATTAGATCTATTTTTATTTATTATTTATTTAAAAAAGTCATATATATATATATATAGAGAAGTGGCAATGGGCGAGCTGAGTCAACCATTTGACTAATATGTATCCATTTATTATAATATTCATTATCAATTAAAAACAAATTAAAACAAGCTTAGTCAAAAATAGGTTAATATGAATATTTACCTTAAAGATATGTTATAATCATAATTGTAACATACTTATTTTATATAAACAGATATTACATTTATTTCTCTATTTATTTTATTAGTTTAATATTTCAATCATATTAATATAGCTTTTAATTTATATTTATATTTATTTTATATAAATAGACATTACATCTATTTTATTTTATTATATTTATTTATTATTTATTAAAAGAAAAGGTCAACAAGCATATGAGCATATATATATGTTTTGTATGGTTGAACCCAAACAAACCTAACCTCAAAATAAATTTTGCCCGGCTGCAAACCTAACCGCTGAACCTGTAAACCCGAATCCAGTAACTTAGGGTTGAAAAGAAAGTTTCACCATGTTCGCACTAAAAGGGAGAATGTTGGAAAATCTATTGTTACTGCTCAGTTTGTGTTGGTTACGAGTTGTTTTAACAACTCGCTAAGTTTGGAATTAGGTAGAATTGGAGGAGATGCGGATTTAATTCCTTTATATATGTGATGGTTTGGGGATATAATAATAATAATAAACATTTGTTATTGGTTTGCATCTCTCTATTCGATATGGTATTAGAGCAATATCATTTCTTGTGTCTTATTATTTCTTGCTTGGATCCGACCCACGTCTAAATGATCGCAACTTGTGAATGTTGGGCGTTATAATCAGTACATGGGCATTGAGTCATTTAACCTCTACGTAGGAATTCTGGCGACATTTAACCTCTACACATGCATTGTTAATCTTTGATTTGGGGGGCGCCCTCGAATTTCTAGGCCGTGCCATAATAATTTGCAAGCAGATGTTTTGTTTTACATTTGGAGCTCTTATTGAAATTATGAGTCTATCTATATAATTTTGGTTATGTTGAAATGTCAACTGTTGTCATTCAAAATACACAAGACTCCTTTGTCCAAGTAAGCAACACGAGGATAAGGATTGAGTGATTGCAAAATAGATAGCTTTTAATTTATTGTCAACAAGTGTTCAGTTGTGATATTTTGTTTATAATTTTGTTCATTTTCATGAATCGTCAAATGTCATGTCAAAATTTTAGAGTCAAGCAGATAAAGGTGTTGAATTTTGTAGTAGTACTTCCAATAAAGGTGCATTATCAATGGAACCCGACACCTTCGTTTTTTCTTTTGATTAAGGGGTAGTCATGGATAAATTAAGTTTCATCGAGAAATTCGAAGGTAGAGATTTTCATGCATGGCAGATACAGATCTAGTTACACTTATAGAAAAAGACCTTTAGGATGTTGTCAAACCAAACTCAATCATACCAACTAATGCAAATGAACTTGCTAGGTGGAATATCAAAAATCAAAAAGCTTTGGGAACCATGGCCTTGGCTTGCCAAAGGCATACTTACATCATGTGGATTTCACGAAGTCTGCAAAAGAGATTTGGGAGTCATTAAATAATCTATTTGGATCTGAAGCAAAAAGTGCCAAGACGACATTGAAGCAAAGATTGTATGGATTGAAGATGGATAAAGGTGCAAAAATGGCAGATCGTATAAGTAAATTTCACTCTCTCCTAAATCAGCTAGTTGGCATTAATGAAAAAGTAAAGGATGATGATGCCAAAGCAATACTTTTGAATAGGTTGCCTACGCATATGTCTAGTATGGTGTTTACATTAAGCAAGGTAAAAATTAGTCTTGAAGGTATATCACCTACTTTGCCAAATGAAGACTCTAAAACAAGTCATAATAAGAAAAAACCAGTTCACTTTAAGAAAGGGAAAGTACAAACTCAAGCATTCTCTTAAAATTTAAAATAAAATGCTTTAATTTAATTAAAGGAGTGAGATATTAATGTAAGAAGACGGAAAGATCACTAGTACAAAAGATCAATGTTCCTTGGCTGAAGTGTGATTGGGAAACTATGCCAAGATAAAGAGTATCATTCGTGTACAAAATATGTGTTTTAGATTTCAACTTGGGCAAGACAATAAAACACTACCCCTATGAGTACGCCCACAGCACTTGGTACGCATTTTGATTTCCAGATGCAGAATTTAGCCATGACTACAGGGGTATAGGCATCAATAAGCATCTCTAACAGCAAAAGTCCCTGTCCAACTCCACACCTCCAACTCCTATTTCTGTCTGTTTCTATTTCTTTTTCCTGCTTAAAATTTGTAGTGAACCTTTACTTAGTGAACAGTCATGGTCTAGGGTGATAATCCCACTGATGAACATGAGGGGTATGTTTGTGTAAGGTGTATAATCCAAAACACCATGATAAATTGTGAGTATGAAATTTGAAATTGCCTTTCATTTGAACAAGATCAGAGCCCAAGAGTTGGGGGACTGACAGTTGAAAGTGTGAAAATAATACATAAGGGGGGATTGCTCTAATTGAATACGCAATAACAAATGAGTGTTGTAAATTATTTATTGCAAGTACATTATAAATGAAAATCCAAACTAAATAATTTACCTAATTCAGACTTACAAATTACAAAATTATTGTAAAAAACACAAAAAAAACATTAAAATAAACTTACCAAAAGGCTGCCAATGCAATGCAAACTGTCCTTGAACCCACTCCATAGTAAACATTCCCAAATGCACATATTGAGGGCTGTTTGCTACCCAATTGCGCCTTGACCCTCTTTTTGTTTTGATTCCAATTCATTCCTCTCTTTCTCCTCTATTTGCCCTTTCCCTGCTGTTTTGGTTTTAGCTCAGGATAGAGTGCTTGGAAATTAAACAAGCTTATGTAGTACTTCAGCTTTGTTAAATAGATTTTAACTTTTTCTTTTTGAAAATTTCATTGTTTTGAGGACTTAAAGCGGCCGCTACACAATTCGGGACATTCCGGCGCTACTTTGGAGTCCACTGCCGGTGAGAATCACAGCAATGGCAGAATCAGTCAAGCTTTGGGACTAGCTTTGGTCTTGCACCAGTCACTTCTTTTAATAATTGTACCCTTCTGTGGATTCCTGAAGGCCTTGCCTAGAGCATTTAGTATTCCATATGTAGCCTACTTCTCGGCTTTTACTATCTCATGTTTATGACATACATAGCATATGTCATGTACTATTACTTTGGTAGGATTTCTAAGTTAGGTTTTCTAAACAATACAATTATAGCCATCTCCATTTGTTTTACCAAATAGTGAAAGTTCTTGTACATTGAATCTCTAATACTCTACAAAGCAATAACAACTCACCTCTATGGCATTCTACAATATTTTATTGTCCTTCTGCAAATGTCCTTTGCCTTTGAAACAATAAAACACTTTTCTATGCCTCAACATTCTTCACAGAATTTGCAGATCATATTCTAATGCATCAATCAAAGGACAAATTTGTTTCAAGTCTATATTCTCACATGTTTACATATAACACCCTTGCCATTCTCACTATCCATGCACTCAGTCGACATCTGGAAGGTATGCAGCAAAGCAAAGCATAGACAAGCATTCCCATTTACACTTGTTCACCATTAACACACTGCGAGGTATTGGGATTGCTCCATAGTCCATACCACTAGCCTCACCATATTGTTTTTGGCAGGACTTTTCAATGATGTAAGTGCATTAATATTTGAAAGGAAATTAATTAATATTTAAACCTCCAGTCTAGCTATAAAGCTGTTATTCCTATTGACTTTACTTTTTATGGCCTATTTTTCATGGGCATATGTTCTTTTCTAATTTCAGGGTAAATAAAATTAATTATAATTAGTTTATTTAACTGAATGAATTGAATATAGAAATAGTATTTAAATATATTATAAAAAATATAGAGATGGTTAAAATATTTAACTATGTGGGGTAGGAATATATATTCTATTGTACCTTGTACTTAATGAATACATTTTATTGTACCATATCCACCAATTATACAACCAATGTCTATACGGACATTCAAAAATATTACTATTAATTGAACATAATAATATGGCACTACCAAAGATAAAATATTTTTTAATTTTTAACTTATTACTAATATTTATATTTTATATGCCTTGTATATAAAATAAAATAAAATACTTTTTATAATTTTAATATCTCCATTTTGTAAAATGCTTTTAAATTTTTAACTTATTACTAATATTTTTATTTTGTATGTCTTACATATCTAGTCAAAACGATTTATATGTTAACAAATAACTATGCTTAGTAAATATTTTTTTAAATATGGCCTTCTTTGTGTCTCACAATATGACATTCACTTTGCTCATTTCCCTATTACTACCTTGACAAATAAACTCTCCACCTTCATACTAAACCAATTTAAATTCCTAAATTACTTTTATATAAAAATTTATTGATATTATTTAACAAGCACACAAAAAATATGACATTTAATATACACTCGTTTCAACAAGTCGGTGCACAAAAACAATAAACGAATTTCACATTATCAATAACAAACTCCATCCTCTATATTTTGCTTTTCACATGATATAGTCTTCTATTTCATTTGTTCTACTTTTTTGCGTTCAATACAAAACTCTAAATTTCAACTAAAATTAATCAACATATACTAGAAACTTACATTTGAGTTTTACTATTCATTTTACAAATTTTCATCCATATTTTCCTTTCCCTTTCCAACATTAAAGCTCCTTGATTTGCGGCAGGAGCTCGACACACTGCATCACTTGTTTATTTTATTTCCATCCTTTTAATAATCTTTAAATAAATAAAAGAACTTATAATACCTTAATTAGTTATAATACTATTTATTAGTAATATTAATTTTATTTATTTATTATAGTATTATTAATCTTAAGATATAAGGATTAATAATATCGATATACACATATGTCCATATGACATATGCAAACACTTGTATCTTTATGCACACACATATAAAATGCAAATTCATTTCTAAGAATGAAAGGTGTGGGTTCATGACTTACATGAACACGAACTCTTTGATTATTTAATTTATCCTAGATTTACATATAAAGAGATTTTATTCTCAGGAATATATATATTACACGCACGCACACTCACCATTCACGAGCAATGCAATTATTCAAATCTAGGGGCTCGTTAATTCTAACGTTATTCACACATATGCCACCTAATTAAATGAGTCTAAATGTGTGTGTTGATTCCATCATGACAGTTACCTCCACCGTCTATAACCTTCTACTTGATGATACTCTCTCTCCAATATGAGAAAATGTCAACGATTCATGATGCACTTTTAATTCGAATGCATAATTAACCAGTGTTCCTCCAGGATGCATCCCCCCCCCAAATTTCAACCGTCTCCCCGACCCGTACGTTTCAGAGACTTGGGGACGGCTGAGAAACATCCCCCCGCTGTCGTCGAGACTTGGGAAACTTCGAGGAAACGGCAGGGACACCTAAACATCTTCGAGACATCTCAAGGAATCCCAGCCATCCCTCAAGCGTCTCGGAGACGCCCAGGCATCCCCAACATCCAAAAAGGCATTTTTTTTTAAATTCCTTTTGAATTTATTGGAATTTGAGCCTAGGGCTGAACCCTAAAGGCTTGTGGAACCCATCTAAAAGCCTCTAAACTAAATAAAAACACTCTCATTGTTCATTTTTTTGCTGACATATGCCATTTGATGTTTAGCAACAGCTAGGTGAAGAAGAGGAAAACTAGTGATGAGGAGTTTGGGGATGATTAGAGGCCTCCCTTCCCTAAATTTTTGCATTTTGTACTTATTTTGATATCAATGTGTTGTACCCCAAAATTAAAAATTTTGTTACACTTGGACATTTTGAAGAAATGAGTAAAAGTCTCGTTAAATCAGTCAAAAAGGTCAAAATTTGGGTATGCGTGTCTTGCATGAGGGGTTAAAATGTGAAATTCCCAAAATCTGACGATCTGGGTCCCCAGATCTCAATTTCTTCATCCCTACTTTTTAGGAAAACTACTATTTTTAGAAATTTTCTAAAAATAGTAACTTTTTCTAGGTTTTTCTGGGTTTCTTTTGAAATGGATATGAGCAAAATTTTCTAAAAAATAGAAAGTTGGTCCGATAGGGTTCAAACTTATTTTGATTGGCTCAAAATACGTCCATATCAGGCTAGTGCAGTCAGAATCTCAAAATAATCAGTTTATCCCTACTAGGTCTATTCTGGTTTTTCAGAGGCATAATAGAAGCTCTGAGGTCATCAATGGAGGTCAGTCAGCTGCCAGGCGTCAGATTAAACACTCGGGCGTTCAACAGAAGGCGAGTTGGTAAGCAAGCACGAAGAATGAAGAAGGTGAAAAACTGAGAAAATTTTCTAACTTTGCTTGTCATGGGCGCCCCAGGAGAGAAGAGGCGCCCATCTTTTTAGGGCATTAAAAGATGAAATTAGGGTTTGAGCCTACAATCAAAGTTACTCAGTTTACTTCCAGCTCCGCGACGAATCCGACGGTGCAGTCATCAGATCATCCAGTCACCCGGGATTCAAAGCTAAACAGGGAGGATTCAAACAGAGGTCAGAATGAAACAGAATGAAAATTATCAAAATTTGACTAAGTCTGGGAACTTTGGGCACCCCTGGTGAAGAAGGGCGCCATCTTTTTGGAGCACCTAACTCAACAAGTAGGGTTTGTGAATATGCTCAATCTCTTCAGTATTCAACCAGCTTCACAACGCCTGTCTCCGTCAGAGCATCCAACTGTCCAATCTCCAACAGATTAAGATCAAAGTGGAACATACAGAATGGAGGTTTGAACTTGAAGAAATTGGAAATCAAGAAATGGCTAAGTCTGGAGGTTCTGGGCGCCCCAGGAGAGAAGAGGCGCCCAAGTTTTCAAGGGGCTAAACAGATAAATTTGCAAACGTAGCTCTAATGTGATTTCTTCACAGTTGATTTAGCTCTCCAACAAGATATTCAACACGTCAATCGGATTTTGCAGTCGCCAGATATGAGAAGTTGAACAGAGGGTTTGATGAGAGCTAAGAATTGAGATTCGAAAGAAAACATGAAGAAATGAAAAATATTCTAACTCTGGTGAGTTTAGGCGCCCCAACTTGCCAGGGGCGCCCAAGCTTTTGAAGGCCCAAATTCAACTATTTGCTGAAGTTTCTCCTAGGAGACCCCTTTTAATATCTCCTCAGCTTCGCAACAAGCATAACCATTAGTCAATCCGATGCCCGGATCACCAGATTCGACAAGATCATCTGTTGAAGAAGAGTTGAAGGAATTGAAAATCATAAAAAATGGCTAATTCTGGACAAAATGGGTGCCCTTGGAGGAAATAGGCTCCCATGAATTCGAAGGTCGAAATGAAGTGTTTAGCCAGAGACGCCTCCAAAACAATCTTCTCAGAACAGGTCAGGCTCCGCGATGAATCATTCAGATCACTCATCAGATTAGTTTGCAAGCCAAAAATCGAGGTCAAAGTAGGGGGTCAAAGTTGTGAAAAGTTGAAAATATCAAAAAATGACTAACACTGCTTGAAGTGGGCGCCCCTGGCTAAGAAGGGCGCCCAACTTCCCATGCCTTAGTAAAATTTTCAAGATTTTCAAAAGTTTTCAAAATTGCAAAGAGGATGAGGACGTCCAAGTTCAATGAACAGAGATTTTTTAGGGTTTTGAAGATGAAAGCAAAAGAAAGCAGACCTATTTCAAACCCTAAGTCTATTTAATACCTCTTTTCAATGTAATTTTCATTATTTTTGCAGGTAGCATGCAAAGGAGAAAGTGAGAGCAGCAAGTTTGAAGAATTTTTCATGATTCAAGAACTCATATTTGCTGGTTATTCATCAAATTTTTCAAACCAACAAGCATAAGGCCTTGCTTTTTCAAGCTTTTTTATCCAGAAGATCAAATTTTTCAAGAAGAAGGCCAAGAGTTTCAAATTTTCAGCCATCTAGGTCTTTTCACCTCATTCTTCTGAAGAAATTTTCAAGAACTTCATCAAGTTGCAGCAGCTGTTTTTTATTTGCATGTCAGTGAAATCCTCAATGCATTCAATTTTCAATCATCTAGGTCCTCTCAAATCAGTCTTCTGAAGAAAACCCATATCACATATTTTTTCAAGAAAATTCCAAATCCTAGGGTTTATTGCTTTTTCAATATAAATTCAAAATTTTCAAAAATGGACAATCTGGGTTGTCTTGCAACGAAATTCTGAGCAAAACCTATATCTCAGAAAAATTTTCAAAAATTGTCCATTGGAGGAAGAAAAATCAGCATTCTAAAAATAGTAAGTTGCTCAAAACTTGTCTAAACCTAGGCGAGTTTACAGTCATTCTTCAAGGTTTCCGAAATGGAGTACACTCCCAATGTTTTCAAGCCTGAATCAGCTCTCTATCATGATTACATCAAAACAGCTGAGACGGACTTGCATCACATTAAGCCGGTTTTGATCTACACGCTTTGAAGAGCGCACACAACACTTCAATCAAAAACCTGGGACACTCTGGACTCCTCGCGGCAGTGTCTATTCCTATATCAGTTCAGAGTCTTGAGTTTGTAATCGCTTGCATCAAGTATTACAACCCGGCTACAAGGGAGATTCAGTTAGTTGATGGCAGACTGATTTGCAGTTTGAAGCCTGATATGATCGAGAAGTGTTTTTCCATTCCCCCTTGGCCTGAAAGTGTCACTATCTCAAAGGGTGAATGTGAGAGGATATGGGAAATGCACAAGGACAAATACAGTAAGAAGATTGCACAAAGGTGGATGAAGGAGAAGCATAAGACTTTGCCTTAGAACGTCGGGCAAGGAGAGTTCAAAGATGAGATTGCTATCATAATCACCTTGCTCAACAGGGTAACTGGATCAGAGGATGCTACCAAGTTTCAGCCTTGGATGTTTTATGCCATACCCCACATCATGAAGAAAACCGAGTTCTATGATTGGCCCACCTTGATCAGTGACAGCCTACATCAGCAGATAGCAGAATACTTCCAGTTTCATGAGTTCCATATGGTTTCTTACCTAGTCTACCTGGTAGCCTATCAAGGTCAATTTAGAGGGTTGAACGTCGAGGGATCATTGAGCATACAGCATATATACAACTACTATCCCCAGTTGGAATTCACGAAGTCACTGCATCAATACAAGAGAGTGAACGAGGCTTTTGTGATGTACACAGTGAGGGACCTGAACAATGAATTGCACGTTCGTATCTCTTCAGTTGCTAGGGCAGCGATGGCGGAGTGGGCAGATTGATTCATACAATTTCCTACTTTCACCTATCTCAAGGTCTATGGCTATTCAGGTGCCCCACTCATGCTACCAGGTACTCATCAGACGAGGTCATCTTCATGGAATTCTTAAGGCAGGCACACGATGTCCACGCATTCTTGAGGAATAGAAAGAAACCCGCCCTCAACTTTCCATTGGGACTGGGAATCTATACATGCAAGACAGCAGTAGATGCAAAGACAATGGGAGATGAGTTAGACAAACTCGGTCTCAAGCCTTACAGCGAGAGACGATCATTTGATCCTCATGGTGTCTACGCTGGCCGACTTGAGAAAAACTATGCTCATATATCCGCCCTTGAAGATTTTTGGGCTAATTGTACAGATGAGTTTGAGGTGCGAAGGCATAGTTACAACAGGCTCACTCTTCACTAGATGAAAGACTGCTTAAATGAAGACATAGAAGGGTTGTCAGATGATGATGAGGATGTGCTTCTCCCGATGTATGCTCAGAAGCGAATTGAAGATCAGCCCCTTCCTCAAGTCAACTGGGCTAATAAGGAATCCCTCTCAGTTGAAGACAGGACAAGACAAGTCCTTGAACATAGCAAAGTTTTCCTAATTCTTAAGAGGAAAAACTCCATTCCAGTAGTAGAGCCACCAAAGACAATTCCCTCTTCTTCCAAAGCACAGTCAAAAGGGAAGGGCGTAAGTCAATCTCAAGAAGGCGTCAAAGGTAGTAGATCAAATAAAAATGTAAGAAGGTTAGACTTCTCAGGCATAGTCATAAAGGAGCAACCTACAATTGTAACAGAAGCTCCTCCTGATGAGCCCGTACCTCGGAAAGAAGCAGAGGAGCCGCCTTTAACACATGTTTTTGTACCTTTGACAGAGTCTTCACCGATTCACATCGACCTTGATATCGAAGATGATGAAGAAATTGCAATTGTACCTCCCAAAGAAGTTAGTAAAGATACTACCGTGTCTTGGCTTGAGAACTCCTTGGGAAGGGTGAGAAGAAGACCTTCATATCAGGTAAATTTTGATGATCTTGACAACATCTATCAGGAACCTCCTAAGAAGAAAGCAAAGGAGCAAGTTCACTTTGATAGGAATCCTAATAGCGAGATAGCCATGGAGATTGCATTACCCCCAGAGGACAAGAACAGGGATGAGGTGAATATGGATGACTTCGTGATGGTCAAGGCTAATCTTGGTAAAAATACTAGACATGCGGATGTGAGTCTATTCAGAGTTGTGTCCGAAAGTCTTCAGGAAAGAGTGCTCAAGGATGGAGAAGACAAGGCAGCCCTCAAGGCTGAAATACAACAGCTCAGGCTTTATATTTCTAACCTTGTCCATGGTTCTTCACAGGCAACCCAACTGCTGCCCCAAGTTTTAGAGACACCGGCTGATCATCATCAGTTGAGACAACTGGTCATTTGTGGGAAAGAAACTCAAGAGTGGATTGAGAGTTTCATTGTCAGAGGAAAAGAGATCTTGGCGCAGATGTTTCAGTTAAGAGAAAACGCTCATGAGTTGTGTCAAGGTATCCAAGGGTTTGAACAAACAGTGACTGAAGTGAAACCAAGGCATGAAATCATCATTGCTGATTTAGATACAGCCTATGGTTTAGCAATTTCAAAAGAACACAAGAGGCAGATCCTTGCTTGGAGAGGGCGTCATGTTTTCAAGGTTAAAACTTACGAGAGGATATCCGAAGAGTTTATTGCCTACGGACAAAAGGTGATCGAAGCTCTTCTTTTCATCAGTGAGTTTGTCACAGAGATTCCTTCTAGATACAGTCTTGAAGATGGTTCCTACGTCGGGCTTGATGAAGTGCAAGCTCAATTTCAGAGTGTTGTTCGCAGCTATGATAACAACAATCCAGTTGGCGGGAGGATGTCATATTTCGATGATGTCAGCAAAGTTTGAGAAAGCAGCCAATGAGGTCGAAGATTTCCTAAGATCAATTGCAGATGGAGAGGATATCTTAGAAAAGCGCAACTTGGCTGTTGATGGGATAGATGCACTGAACCGGGACACAATTTCCTGTTTTTTGGCGGATGTCATAGAGATTTAAAGCAGCTTTCTTTTCGCTTTCTTTCTATTCTTGGAGCGATTCTTATCCATTTTTTGAAGAAGAGAAAGAAGATAAATGTAATAGTTTGCGTTTCCCGCTTTTTCCTGCTTTCTTAGGTGTTAGATGTTATCTTCTTTCTAGATTTAGAAATAAAGCTTGTTTGTTGAGCAAGCCCTAGATTGTGAAAGCAAGGAGATTTTAGGGTTCCCAACTCCTCTGCTTGCTTATAAATAAGAGCCTTTGCTCATTAGTTTTCTTTAACCATGCTAGTGATAACAAAATGCTGAGCCTATTGCGCCTTCTATTTGTTATTCAAGTGTTGTTCAATTGTTTTATGATAGCAAATTGTTGAGTCTCTTTTAGCCAACAAGGAGTTATTGTAATTGTTGATCCTATTGTGTAAGAATAAGATTGCAAGCCTCTTTAGCTGCAATTTCTTGTTCCAGGCATGTTAGTAGTAGATTTTGTTCCAGAAGTTTGAGAAATAAAATCATGAGCCTCCTTTGCCTTGATATAACGTCTCAAATTTCCGTTATGTGTGTTATGCTTTTATGATCATAATTTCAGCTTACAATGAAGTGTGTAGATGTTTGTCGGAAAAGAGTTTATTGAAGCACTTTGTCAGAGATTCAACCTTGTTCATTTCTAGTTTCTCTTGCTCTACGTATTACTCGAGAAGTTAGAAACGTCTTTAGCTTAAGTTAGTCGTAGTTGAAGCTCTTAAAACAGAAAATATCAGCTGCGGCGTTTGTGTTTAATAAACCTTGTGCTCTAGCTGATCAAAAAGATAGGCAACTTAGTTCTTAGTTTACTTTCTTTCAACACCATCAGCAAGAGGGAGCTTCCCCTCCTAATTTGAAGAGAAGTTTTACTGTGCATAGCTGTCTGTTTCAAATACGCATTCCAAAGGTGCGAATTTAAACGCCAACAAAATGTATCATGGTACTCATTGTAATCATCTTTATGATATGATATTATGATGTGACATGTCATATTTTCGATATTCATATAATAGGAATCTCAAATTTGACAATTTCATTTGTCAAATTTTAATATTTTATTTACTTTTAGTCTTTTAGTAATAGTATTCAAGTATTTAAAATGTCAGTAATTGCAATTTTACTAATTTGCCAAAGTTTAATTTGAAATATTATTCTTAAAACATTTTTTTATAACTAGTTATTCAAGTACCATCTGTATATTAGCACCGCCCCCCCACCATCCCCAAACTTAGACTCTTTGTCCCCCCATCCCCAAGACGTGTCCCCGTTAGGAAACTCCTTTTAACACTTAATTAACCATTATCATTATAATCATTTTTCGTAATTACCCTTCAAGTAATAATTAATGTAATCAAATTATCTTTTCATAAGCATTTGTTATTAAACAATTAATGCCGCAATTAAGTGATTAAGATAAGATAATTAAACGGTATGTGACATCAGAAACACAATATCTGAAATTTTTAAGAATTGTTAATCAAAGAAAGTGAACCAAAGATGCCAGCACTAAAGATTGGATTAGAGAGAAAAGAGCTTGAGGGCGATGCTACTGGTGTATGAATCAACAAGTAGGTGGTATTTTTGCAATAGGTCAAATTATGATGTTTTTACCAAGATTTAACTATGTAGTTTTTTAGTGAAATTCATTGACCCATACTTCATGAATAGTGGTTCACACGAACCTATCTCTCATGAGCATGAGTGGTCCACTTATCACTCATTGCATCTAGGTGATGCTCATAAGGGAGAAGCATTAAGACTTCCTAAGAGTTTACCCATCCCAATACTACTCCAACTCTAGTATGCTTAACCATGGAGTTTCCCCCTAGATCAAGCCAATTTAGCATGCTACCCCATTTGAAAAACCTTCAGCAAGTGTCCTGCCTTATGAAACATTCAAAGGGCCCCTTTAGTTCATTCATTGACAAGTAGGTAGTATTTTTTTGTTAGTGTGTCAAATTATGATGTTCCTTTTAAGGATTCAATAGCATAGCTTTTGAGTCAAACTCATGACCTAGATTTCATGAGTAGTGTTCACATGAACCCATGTCTCATGAGCATGAATGGTCCACTTAGCACTCATTGCATCTAGGTAATGCTCACTAAGGTCTCTGAAAGGGTCGAGGATTTAGATGTGTCCAAGAGTGTTGAGAAAGAAAAGGAACATCTAAATAAAAAATTCTTAATGAGAAGATTCTAGTCACTACGATCACATCAAGGACAACCAGCAATGGTAACTCCACCAGCCAATCCAAGTGTGGAAAGCAAAAGCTGCCTAGATTTTCTCATGATGGTTGTGAAGATCAAGGACAACTAGCAATGGTAACTCCACCAGCCAATCCAAGTGTGGAAAGCAAAAGCTGCCTAGATTTTCTCATGATGGTTGCGAAGATCTAGTAAGGCATCATAAAACATGTGAAACCATTTGGACAGCTAATGGACAGACATATTGAGCCCATTGGTTGAATCATTTCCAGCCATCCTAAGGGGAGTGGCAATTGATCGATACATGGATATTGAGCTAGCTAATTGAAATACATGGTATAAGTCCTAGAACAACCTTTGAGAAAGAGTTCAAGCTCCTTTGTGACAACAACGAAGTTGTTGCAGAAATATAACATTGAACAAGGGAAGCATGAGAACATAAAACTTAAAAGCATACGATCATAGGCTCAAAGAGCTACTTGGTAAGCTAGAAAAAGAACCAACAGATGGACTGAAAACCATTGGTCCATCAAAGGTCTCATACCATCATATCACCATTAATTGCCATATTAAACCAACAATAGAGTGTATGGCAACAAGGCTTAAAACATTTACATCTCTTTGGGCCTAATTACTGTAAGATTTTGACTATTATTCTATTCTAGCAATTTATATCTTTGATCATTCAGCAATCCTCTTCAGACCCAGATCTAGGCAATAGAAAATCCCAAGCCAAGCATATTATATCACTTCATTTCAAATCAATGTTATATATTGTCGTAATAATCACAATATCACTGAATTTAATTAGTGGTGGAATGAAGCCTGTCATCAGATTACAAATCTTCCTTCAACCTGTGATATGTGGTATTCAATAATATTCATTATGGATATCCAAAATACTTTGAGATGATTTCAAATCCTATTCTTGACTTATGAGTGGAAGCATCCTTAAGGAGATTCAAGGATTACAGGGTGTGGCACAGCAATTTAGTGAAGTTTGGAATTTGTTAAAAGAGAAAACTATGTTGCAGGGTACAGTTACTGATATTTCTGCTCAGTACCAATAGGATGGCTTAAACGGCCATTTCACATTCCCATTTTATGATCCAATTAATAGAAACAAATATAAAAGGATGTGCTTCATCAATAAATTTGAAAAGTGCCCACAATATTAATATTTCTCTGCACTTCCTTTCATTCGTGTTACTATTCTCACTCAACTCCATATAGAATATAATAAAGCTTTAGAATATTGAAAGTGAAGTATAAATTTAACAGACAGAAATCAAAACTCATATCAGAATTGAAGTTCTCAGATCTTGAATGCTTAATTTATTTAGATGTATAACTTGTGTAATGCATATAGTAAATTCCAAAATATTAGATATATGATGGATAATATAAAATGTCAAAGTTCACAGCATACTAGTGACTCTTGGAACATGTTGAATGATCATGAAAATATATGTACAAATCAAGGTTCAACATAAACAGCACACTGTGCCTTGACCTGCCATCTCAATATATTACTTAATTTAAAATCTTAACCTGGATCTTTTAATCCAGGATTTCCAGATAAAAATAGGTGCAGAAGTAGGTGTAGTTGCCATGGCTTTCTACATTTTTGTCATTTTGTACTTATAGCCTTTGGGCCTATTGTTCTACTCGTTATGTATGTGCATTGAGAATGAAAATATTGAAATTTTGTTGCATTGTGTGTCAACTCTAATGTGAATTCTCAATTAATCTCTAATATTATGTAATATAATTCTTTAATGAATATGATTAGTGCCTTATAAGTGATTTAAATTTCCTATATTTTTTAATTGTCATCACCTATAAAGAACCTTAGTTCTTCCAAACCTGAAACTCTATACTTCTGATGAGGGTTTTCTAAAATTGTTTGTGTTTTTCTGTATTTTTGCCTTTTTTTGTGTATTTTTAAAATTATAATGCTAGGCATGAAATAAAATACAAGAAATGTAAATATAAAACCCTACTGCAGCAAATAGATAATTTTATTGATTCACTTTGAAAACTTTTACAATAGGGCATACCCGGAATACAAACTTAAGACGAAGAAACCCTTTCCTGAAATTCTCCTGAAAAATCTGATGAAGCACGAACTTGACCTCTGGATGAAGCCAACTGTAAGCACCTTCAGCTGATATTTCACAACCTCAGCATGTTGTTGCAATGAAGCAGCTACGCTCTCCAATGCCAATATGCTGGCAGAAACCCTAGGGCTCCCTTCCCCAAACGCCAAAGAGAAATCTTCAGACAAATATCAAATCTTGGTTGTTCAGAAATGAGCTCTTAAGTCCCTTTTTATTCTTTTCCTAGAGAGCTCAAACACTTCCCTTGTCAATGTGGTATAAAAGATATATTCCCACTTTAATTTTCCACTTAACACACTTTATTAAAATTAAAGTGACTTTATTATTATAAAGTTACTTTATAACTTTATAATAACATTAAAATATTTAAATAAATCACTTAAGTCACTTAAACTTTAATATCTCTTGAAATACTTATCCGATTGCTATGTCGTCTGAACTAGGAGTTGACTCTCCCTGTTCTCCATGTGATTGGATGCCCGTCTAAAAATAGAAACCTTGAACAGTGACTTACTATAAATAGTAAGTATGTGAAACTAAGTCAACCGAAGGCTAAGCTTGAAGCCACACGAGGCGCTGAAGGAGAAAACCACTGATCACTGCCAAAAGGGACCCTCTAACTAGACATATTAGCCTACGAGGGCCAAGAATAGGCTAAATCCACTAAACTCTAATGCTCGCAAAATTGGGGACATTACAGTCCGCCCTCCCTGAAATTGCTTGTCCCCAACCAATCTCTACTGCAAAGAAATCCAACTCCTCGGAAGGCCCAAAAGAAGAACTGTGAAGTGTCCCATACATCTCTAACTGTCTCCAATAGCATCAGCAAAAACACAACTGCGCAAGCTATCCCTGAATCCCAAACCCAAAATGAAGGTTTGTCTTATCCGTCATCCTCAGACTTCCACTGCGCTCTACTGCCTCCAACTCCAGCTGAAAGTGGTGAAGTAACCCAATGGGACCCATCTAATACTTAAAGCCCAACCTGTCACCACCTGGATCCCAATACAATCTGAACTCACATCCATCTGTCATGTGGAGATAAGAACATCTAGAAGTATCTGCTATACCAAATCTCTCCCTGTCCTCTGTTAAATCCCCATGGATGTGATAACTAGCCAAGCCATCATGCCAACTGACACCATAGTCACTATAACATAGAAGTAGCAAAACCTGTCGGATACCTAATTTCATGATGGATAACTGACTGTTATCCTTGTAAGCAATCCCCCACAAACAACTACATCAAGTACTTGCAGCCGCTAATCCCATCTTTTGAAGATGGCACACTCCCATCCCACAACAGAAGGTATAATCCCGGAGCCAATCCACATCGATACATCATCAAGTCCTCCGCGTGTGGATCAAAAGAAAAATGATAAGCACTCCTCACTGTGTAGTTGCGATAAAAAAACTCCAACCTCGGTCAATGGCTCATCACTAGCAATACTGGAGTCAGGTAGCTGATCACTCTGACTCTAAGACACAACAAACTAGCATCCAAAATCAGCTGCATGGGATGAGGTAACAGTTTTGCTTCCAAGTGAGGGAAACAAATCAACATGAGAGCCATACTCCCAACCAGATGATACTCTATGAATCCCCTATGAAGATGATGGAGTAGCCTCGTGTACTAACACACAGCTCTCAGGAGAATCCACCACTGCAACACAAGAGCTATCAGTAATCTGTCCTACATCATTTGTCATGGTACTGACCACAGGAGAACCTGATGCAATGAGTGGCTCTCTACTGCTCTCAACCAAAGTACCCATCCCAACTGAAGCTACTGCACCTATATCCGTGATAGATGTAACCACATCCTCACTACAACTCGTGGATGTCAAATCATGACCAACTGCCACTGTAGGAAACTGTACTGTGACTGCAACTGGTGGAGACTGTGCCACTCTGAACTCCACGGTAAGCTCCTCCAACCGTGACTGTGACTCCCAAAGGGCCAACTGGGCGCTCTGCAATGAGTCCATAGTCACCTCAAGCTCATGAGTGAGCTCGTCAACCTCCTCCTCCTTCCCCTTCAGTGCATCATAACAAATACAATCCCACTCGAGAAGAAAGTCCCTATCAACAAGTAGCTGTGAGTAATTGTGTTTCATCATTCCAATAGCTTCTCATAGCGTATGGAACTCGGCAAGGGAAAGACTACTAACACCGTGCTCATCTGACATAGGAGTACTCCAACCGTAAATTGCCAACATCTGTCGAGCAACATCAAAATGCTCCAAAGCTGTAACAATCATATCATCACTAACCTTCAACTGCCCTGCCAGATGATGATACCCCTGTGACTCATCATTTCCACCTAAATCCGCACTATAGTAAGAGGTTGAATCCTCATCGCTCACCTCATGATTAGCAGCATCATGTGTGTTGTCATCAGTGCACAAATCAAGAACTAAGGTACTGCTGCTATGTACCTCAAAGGATGGCTCAACTGATAAGGTAGAAGTTGCTAATGTGACAGTATCTTCACACACTTTTGCATCACCATCCAACTCACGATCCTAGGATTCTATGCCAACACATGAAACTTCAAACTTGTTCTCTAAGGTCTGATCTGGAAAATCAAACTCACCATGACATGAATCCACAACATACAATGCATCATTTTTACCCAATTCCTGAGTACTTTCATGTGACAATTCAATAGTAGCATCTTGCACATGTGTAGTCACTATTGTCTCATGCTGATGCAAAATTTCATCACTGCTGTCGTGTAGAGTAGAGATGTTATGGGTCAATATTTCCATGCAATCTTCATATTTGACACCTATATCATGCGTGTCAACATTCAATGGTTCTCCCTCAACATTTTCTACACTTACCATGACTTCCAAATCACCATCATGCTCAAGCAAAGGACTGCTGCCATAAAAATCAAAATTGTTATCATGACTGATAACCACTGCTTGAACACTGAAAATATCAACGTTATGTGTAGATTCCTCACTAGTAGAGACCTCATGTTCTGACTCAGATTCTTTATAATTTCTTTGCTGGTGGGAAGTTTCGGATTTTGAATCCTCATAGGGTGCCCACATTATTCTATTCGCCTTGCCCTTAGGTCTCAAAAGGCAATCATGGTTTTCATCGCAACGCCCTCTGCAATAGAAACACAACTTCTTTTTGTTTTGTGATGTTGGACCTTTGCTGGTAGAAGGTGAATTTGATCCTTTAAGTTGTCTAAACTTTGAAATTGTTTGCTCTAAATGCAGCAACTCTCGATTGAGCTTGTATTGTGATTGTTCAAGTTCTTTCAATGCCTGTTTATCACTAAACAATGTTGCCATGAAGCCCATTTTCGCTGCCCAAACTGAAAATTTACCTCAAGATTGTTGTTTATGGTTTCCCCTTTGTGAAGGTAATGGATTGCATAAAATACCTCAACCAAACAATACTACAAGACTAGAAATGTATTGCAAAGAGAATTTTGATTTCCCCACTCCAAAAATGATTGAAATTGATACAAATACGAAGCTACAGTGACCAGGCTTAATGCACTCACTTATTCTTAGTTCATTGCGGCTAAGAGAGTCCTAACACTCAGAAATACATACAGGAATGTTGACAAATAGCACTCAGAAATAATTCCCAGAATTTGGCAATGTCAGAAATACTATAACAACAGATTTACAAATCATTCAGTATGTGATGAGCTCCCAGATTGACTCACAACAGCAATGTATTGACTGAGATACTTTAACAGCAGGCTCAATGTAATCTCAGTGTGCCCAGAACTCTCTAGTTCCACCATTCGACACTCAGGTAAGGAGTGTCGATTGAAAATGAAGTCTCATGCTATTCCAAACTGAAGCAAATCTCCTCACTAATAAACACGTCCTTGACTCAAACTTCCACACAGCTTAGCGTATATCTGTTTTGTCTCTATGAATCGTGGCAAACAAATTTGTCTTTTTCTCTCTGGCAAACAAATTTGTCTTTTTCTCTCTGTTTATTCTAGCATCCTTGTATTTGTCTTACTCTGCCTGCACATGATTTTGACTATGCAAGTGGCACTCAAACATTAATCAACCCCTGTAGAAGAGTATCGGCCTCACAAGCAATATATTTAGTTTGTCTTCTTTTAATATTCCTTTTTTGTCTTTCAGTGGCTGCATCAACTTCACCTAGCTCGAATTTGTCTCTTTCTTCTTCTAATATATTCAACTCTTCTTCAGCCTTTAATATTGAATCTTATTTCAAGCACCTCCCGACAGGACTCTATGAAGAGCGATCCTCTTTTTTTTATTTTGTCTCTATTCAGACTTCACCAATAAATAAAATACTTCTCCTGAATAAATCGATATTGTATTTAAGTTGCGCCAAGCCTCTTACAAGGAATTCAACGGAAATATTTTAATATTTGCAAGCCTTGACTCCTCACTTCAAACTCAGCGGCGGCTAGCTTATTTGGCTCGATCCTTGGTCCCTTTTGACATTCTTTGACTTGGTCGCTTCTTTCAAGCAGGACCCGACAGCTCCAAGAGGCGCTCCTTCTGATTCCTTTGTCCTTATCAGAAAAAAAAAAAAACGACCTCCCAAACAATATCATCAATTATATTATCTAAGTTGTCGGCAAACATAAGACTCCAGGTATTATAGTCTGTGCAAAAATTGTCCTAATCGATAGCTTTAATCGATTTGTCTGCTAGCGGGCCCCTTATTCTCGTCTTTTATTTCTTTTGACTTATGTGAACTCTCCCAGAAAGAGATGCAACTTGTTAAGAACACGTTTTTTGTCTACTTCTTGGATTCAATAGCGCCCAAGACTATATGATTTTTCCCGCAAGCAATTACTAGTATTAATAATCGCACTTTGTTTCAAGCAGCTCTTGTAAGTAGCAAGTGTGATTGCTTTGCTTCCAATATCAAACCTCCTATGTAAGGCCCGATTTGTCTTTTTGCTCTTTTCTAAAATGTTGTCTTACCTCCGTTGACTTGGACAATGGCGATTCAAATAAGAAGCGATTCCTTCCAATTGACTTCCACAGATGGCTTGTCTTTTGCGGCTGTCTCTATCGAATTCACCTGTCAACATGAACTCAATTCCTCCACGATTCTCTTACCCAATATTATTTTCTCAAAAGCATCAAAGAAATAATCCTTCAATACTTAATCAATCAAGCCAAATACTTCTTTTCCTTCACCAAAATAATAATTTTCTCAGATTTGGCCAAATGCCATTAAATCTGATAAACCTCTAGATTTTATTTTATTTTTATCAAACCCTTGACATTCTAAAATTTCTCTTTTAACAACCAACACAGGATGGCAAGATTCAGGCTCTAATACCATTGTAAAGAACCCTAGTTCTTCCAAACCTGAAACTTTGTACTTTTGATGAGGGTTTTCTGAAATTGTTTGTGTTTTTCTGTATTTTTGCCCTTTTTTTATATTTTTAAAATTATAATGCCAGGCATGAAATAAAATACAGGAAATGTAAATACAAAACCCTACTGCAGCAAATAGATAATTTTATTGATTCACTTTGAAAACTTTTACAATAGGGCATACCCGGAATACAAACTTAAGATGAAGAAACCCTTTCCTGAAATTCTCCTAAAAAATCTGATGAAGCACGAACTTGACCTCTGGATGAAGCCAACTGTAAGCACCTTCAGCTGATATTTCACAACCTCAGCATGTTGTTGCAATGAAGCAGCTACGCTCTCCAATGCCAATACGTTGCAGAAACCCTAGGGCTCCCTTCCCCAAATGCCAAAGAGAAATCTTCAGACAAATATCAAATCTTGGTTGTTCAGAAATGAGCTCTTAAGTCCCTTTTTATTCTTTTCTTGGAGAGCTCAAACACTTCCCTTGTCAATGTGGGATAAAAGATATATTCCCACTTTAATTTTCCACTTAACACACTTTATTAAAATTAAAGTGACTTTATTATTATAAAGTTACTTTATAACTTTATAATAACATTAAAATATTTAAATAAATCACTTAAGTCACTTAAACTTTAATATCTCTTGAAATACTTATCCGATTGCTATGTCGTTTGAACCAGGAGTTGACTCTCCCTGTTCTCCATGTGATCAGATGCCCGCCTAAAAATAGAAACCTTGAATAGTGACTTAGTATAAATAGTAAGTATGTGAAACTGAGTCAACTGAAGGCTAAGCTTGAACCCACAAAAGGCGTTGAAGGAGAAAACCATTGATTACTGCCAAAAGGGACCCTCTAACTAGACATATAAGCCTACGAGGGCCAAGAATAGGCTAAATCCACCGAACTCTAATGCTTGCGAAATTGGGGACATTACATCACCTCCCATCCCCTACCATCACCAAAACACATTCCCACATTTCTTGTCATCCCCATCCCGAAAACCCTGTGATACATAGAGAATAACTTATGAAATTGAACTCGTGGTGAGCTAGCAAAAACTATATTTTGAAATTCAACTCTCAATCATGTGAAAAAATTGCAATGATTTGATTTTCAATCTAACAAACAATTTTAAAATCAATTAGTTGATTGAAACCCTTGAACTCCATGCAAGGAGCCCAGTTGGTACATCAAAAACTGTCTCCTTCAAAATTGTGCACTATACACGTATGTCACCATGTACAATTGATTGTTGTCAGTGTATGACAAATTAACAACATATTGTCATATGGTAGCAAGTTTCACGCATCCAACCTACATGTACAGCAGTGTGATAGCCTATATGTAAGCCTTGGAATTCGTGCACTTCACAAAATCTGCCAATTGTGATGATTCACAAGTATCCAACCATTGAAATGAGAAATGAATCTCTGCAAATTGAAATGATAAGAAAGTCTCCACAAACCCAAACCGCATGTTTTCCTTGGTTTGTCCATGCTATAATTTTTTTAATACATATTTGTGTTTTTTCTTCAATAAACCCAAATTCAACTTATTCCTTTCTTGACTGCAGATGATATTTTGTTCACCTTTTGTCTCAACTTATTCTTTCAGCTCATGTTTCGATGTCATATTGACATTTGAATGAAATTTTGGTGTCTGTTGTTAGTGTTTTGTAGCTTCGGGAGCTATTTTCTCCTCAATATATTCAACTCAAGGCAGGTCAGCCTTTGTTTGATAAATAGAATTTGTATTCTTCTAGGTCGGCCCTAGAAAGAAAGATCACCTAGCTTGTATATATAGGAGAAGGTGTCTCCTCATTTTATCAAAAAATCAATTCAAATCATTCCAAGTTCGAATTCTTTCAGCAGCAGGTCAATTTTCTAAGCAGCAGATTAGCATCAAGGAGAAGAGTCAAATACATTGTGTATTCATGAAATTGCACCATATATAAGTGCAGATCCATTGTATTGTATTTGGCCTTTCTAGGGCCTGATATTTTTCTGATTTATAAGAGAATTTCTTGCTGGGTTTTTCTCCCTCGAGTAGGAGGGTTTTCCCAAGGTAAAATACTGTGTTCATTGTTCTATGTGTTGAGTTTTCTGCTTATTGCATTTCTGATCTTCAAACTAACATCTGTCTCATAACTACGCCTTCAACTTCATGACAAGATTTTGGAAAAAATTCATCTTGTTTATAGATTTCTCCCAAGCCAAATATCCTATCTTTCTTATTTCTCGCTCATGTGCTTGTACTTTCCTTCCATCTAGGTTGATTGAATTTGTTATGAGTTTATTCTCTCTTAGGTCTTACTCTTTGCAAGGGTAATCATTTCTTCTTGTGCTACTAAACTTGAATGGGAGATCAACTAAAAACTATAAGAATGCATTGCTATTACCCATTAGTAACCTCCAACGCTCTTATCTTTTGGAAAGCAACAAACTGTGTGCCCTGAAAGCAATTCTCCATCAGCATTCTGGCCCCCACACAAGATTCCAATTACCAAACTCTTAGCAGAAAGCAATATTGGCGAATTCACTTTCATCATTTCAACTTAGTATGATGGCAACCCAAGCACTCTTAGCATCTCAATGATCCCCAATATATTGTTCCATGCTCCAATTCCCTCCTACGCATTACCAATATGCCATCATCTACTTCTTTCCAAAGCCATACAACCCTTGCAACCTAGCTCAACTCCTAGCAAGCCTTGGACATGGTTACTCTTCACTCTTGTTTGCTAAAACACCAACAAATTCAAGCCCAACCTTAAATCACTTATGTCAGAATATGATTAAGAGAATGCAAACTCTCTTTCTAGGCTCCCTATTCTTGCCAGTTGTGCAAATATACCTATTGATATTTGTTTCCCCTATGCTTCCAATGTCACATTTGTCCTATGTTCATTAAAAATATATTCTCTTTGGCCCCTACCCATACAAGTTTCTACTGTTCTTTAGTTCTATGAGTCATCCATAAACTCAAACTCTTTATCCATGCAAACTCATGATCAAACTTCAATCCTTTGACAAACAATTTTCCACAACATAAATCACCTTACTCAACTTGGGTCATATAGGTAGTGGCACCAAAAAATGTAGATTCCCCAACTAGAATATTCAAAAATAATATAACACTAGTAGAATAAATATGTGTTGTACTCCTGCCTCCCCCTTCCCCCAATGATGCAGTTGTTAATAAGGATTCAATTCAACTAGTTTGGGACCTCCTAATAAATAACTAGGTTAAACTAAATTTCAATGGTGTGTTGCATGGCAATCTTAGACCATGGGATCAGGTAGTCTCAAGCAAGATCAAAAGGGGCGAATGATTTTCTGCTTCAATTAGGGCCTTGAAATTCCAACCAACGGCCATTCATAAGCCTTAGCAATTGAATAAATTCTACAGCAAAAAAATCTGAAAGATAATTGTGGGAACAAAATCAAGGATCTTGGACACTAATTTGAATTCCTCACATAAGATGGATAGTTGATAACTTTTGAGATAGTGGTGGAGAATGGAGATAATGCAGCTCCTTCACTCCTCCAAAGAATACAAACTCAAATATGCCTCGTGGGGAAAGAACCCATCACCAAATTTATTAGCCCAGCATGCTTCCTCCTAATGATGGGGTTGTTAATAAAGATTCAAAACAACATGTTTGGGAACCCCCACTAGATGCTTGGGTTAAACTAACTTTGGATTATGCTTCACATGGCAATCCTAGACTGTTGGGAACAACTGATCTTGGTAGGATTACAAGGTGAACATGATTTTTGGCTCCATTGCAGTCTTGGGGTTCTAACCAACAACTATGTGGAAGCCTTAGCAATTAGGCATGGCTTCACAATATAAAGCAAAGAATGTCATGTGCATCATTATGCAGGCTAACTTGAGGGTCTCAACAGCTGATCTAAATTCCTCACGACATTGATACTTGGAAGCTTAGGAGAATAGTGATGAGAATTACATGGGTCCTTCACTCCTTTGAAGAACACAAAGTGGAATGTGTCCTAAGGGTTAAGAACCATGGTTGTTGGCCAAGCATGCTTTCTCCCAATCCATCGTTGTCGAATTCAAATGATTCTAAACTCGAGGTTTGGAAAGGTTTAGAGAGTGGCTGGAAATGATAGTCAATGAAGAGAAGAGATGATTCTGTCATTGAATCTCAGGTTCCTAAAGACCCAAAGCATTGTGAGGGTCCCCTTTCCTTTTTATTTTCTTTTTGTTTATTAAGATTGAAGGTGATTTGACAATCCTCTCAAAAGGGAATTATGGATATAAAAACTAAGAATCATGATGAGGGTGGTGGCCACATAAGGCCTCCCCTCCTCTCAATTCTAACACCTCTTCACATAGGCCTGATATTCACTTAAAGCATATGGGGCAGCATACAAGCCTTCAACCACACTCTGCCATGGTTGTATTGAATCCACCACATTGAACCCCTCATTTGACTTTTGCTTAAACGATTCATATTTTTTCTTGATTCTACAATGATAGTCTTGCTAGGCTATTCTTTGTTTCTACAATTAGATGCTAAAGCCTTACACCTACACCCTTGATTACTTCCTCCCCTCAATCATCTGAGTGTTAGGTAGTGTTACACCATCCTTTTAGTTCCTTCATTTAAGATATCTATTGGTGATTTTTATCTTGCCTCTAAAGGAACTTGACAAAAGGCATTTTTCTCTAGATGACTCAATTGAAGAATATGAACATTGTCTATGAAGAAGCTGTGAGTGTTAGCTAGAACTGGCGTATGTGACAAGTCTCTCTATGTTAGCTATTCTATTCACACATAAAAATTTCTTTGGGCCCCTCGGAGTTTTGTGCTTGAACTTGTAGCTTGGGTGACATCTCCACTTTTACATTTCTCCTAAATGTATGTAGTTGTTAATTGTGTCCTTTCCTCTAGCTTCCAATATGGACAAATACAATTCTACCTACATGAAACCAAAACCTAAAAATGTCAAGCATGCAGCCACACCCCCTCATTATAATGGCATTGAGTCCTCTTTGATGTGAGCTAAAGAGATGCTGAAAATGTCCTTTGTAGAGGCTAATTAGTTTCTGAAAAATATTTTATCCTTGAGTTATGCTTCACCTGCTATGAACCCCCTGCTCTCTACAATCCATGTGGTTAATGCTCTTCTCCTCCCAAACCCTTTGTATACTAGGATAAGGTACATCATTTTTTAACAATGCAGGGGTCATTGATGAGTTTAACAAATCATGGATCACACATGATCTTCATGCCACTCTCTAGTCTAACTAAAATTATATCCAAGAGGAGGTACAAGCCCTCAATTGAATTGGGTGGTATCAAGCATAAATTATTAGCCCAACCCCTTGTCGCTGGTGGTAAGGCTCGCATTTCAAAACCTCAGGATTTGCACAATAATCTTCCCCAAACTGAGAATCCTCCCACATGGTTTCTTTGTTATGAAATGATTTCGAGAAAATGTGTATGTATTTGAGTGACCCAAGGACCTCATTGCCAAACAGCAGGATCAGAATGAAACTTTGATTGTTACAGTAAAATTGTGAATCACAACATGGCTACAGATAAGACGCAAGAGAAATTAAATACTCTCCACAAGCACGCTGAGAATGCTAATACTTATGGAATGAAAGCTGATCAGACACCACTTTGGTCGCTCATAATTATTGTGTTCTTCATGATGTGATCAGCTGGGGCTCGCAATCTGGAGAGACTCGGGAGAATTTCTAAGCAAAGACTGTTCTCCAACTTGCTGATGGAGTTGGTTCAGGAATAAGGGGCCTTGGTTGGCCCTACAAGCTGGCTGCTTTTGGATTCTAATGGTCATCAAGCAAGTAGAAGAAAGCTTATCCACCTACTCCTCCTAGCTTTGTTGTGTTGAGGCCTTGGTCTTTGTTCAATGTGTGACTATTTTTTGGCATGCTGTATGAAGGAATATACCCCAACAATAATCCTTTTAGTTATTATATCCGTCTGCCCCTGTCATAATAAATTGGACTGAGGTTTCTCTTTCAAAGGTAGGTGATGGCTTTATTTTACAATACAATTGGTCATTCAGTTATTAGTTGTAGTTTGATATTTTACCTATCTTGCTTGGAATGGATATGTAGTGTACAAATAAAGGCCGACTAGTATATCCTCGTTGGAGAACTCTCCTACTCAGTCTCTAGCTGGAAATCTGACAAAAAGTATACTTTTTATAAGCCCTTTTGTGATATAACATGCTCTTTTCCCCTGTTTGAAATAAAAACAAGTGATGCATAATCAAGGAGCAACCAAACATCTGAAATTGTATTCATATGAAAACAATATATAAGATTACAGTCAAAAATCAAGGGAGAATACACAAGATGCCTCGCATCTCTATCCAAGATATGAGTGTGATGGTTGGACCAACCATCATCAACCATCCAACCAATTAAAACTTTACTAAAATTAAAATTGTCCACACATTGCCTAAACATAAAATATAATTTAGAAATTTTTATTATTTGCCCAACATTACTTGATTATGGCTGGCCTAAAATGTCAATCAACTATAAGAGAGTTGACTAAGTACAAAATAGAAATCTACAACTTGACATTAAAGAGGGTCCCAAGAATAGTTTTCTTACTTTGTTTACTTATATTCTTTGGGCAATGTCCATCATCCAAGGATTCTTGCATTGCGCAAAACACAATTTAGACATCGATGCAGTTGAGGATAAGGGGACCAAATGAATTGTAACTTTGTCCTTCATTTACTTATATTCTATGGGTACTGTCCATTGTCCAAGGATTATTGCATTGCGAGAAACCCAATTTAGATATTAATGCAGTTAGCAATAGGGGGGCCAAATGAAAGGCAACTGTGTCCTTGCAACAACACTAAATAGACCTGCTCACATGTCATGTCCCCAAATAGAACACCAAAATATAAAAAATAATTAAGCACTGAAATACAACTGAATAAATAAAATATATTTATATATTTATAATTGCCAAAGATAATATTATAATTATTAGGTATAATATTACAAATACTAAAATACAAAATAAATGAATAGAATAAATAGCAATATGAATATATATATATATATATATATTAATAATTTATGTATTATTATAATCATTAAAACACATATCAAACTTATATAAAAATAATAATGATAAATAAGTTAGAATAAATATGTAACACGAAATAATATATATATTTATAAACCTATGGCCAGCAATCCCATAGTGATTATAAAATAACATATACATATCATACGGTGATAAGGTGTGATATAATGATCTATATTCTATACCAAATAAGTAAACATAAAATATAATAAATAAATAATAAATGCAGACATAAAATAAACATATTCTAAAGCAATCTGAAATATACATCTTTCCCTTTACACTAATGTGGTTCAAGCAGCGATTAGTTAAGTAGGCTGCACTTAACAAATGCAAACAAGGGAAGCGCTGCATTATAAAAGCAACGAATGAAATCAAAAGCAAGTCTCTCTCAAAAGACGTGACTTCTCCCTCCAGCAAGGATCAATATTTAATGAGAATTATTCCAAGCAAAAAGGGGATCATCGGTGGCTAGTGGAGAACAGAGGATCAGGCAGTATGGGGATATACAAATTTTCATGTAATGTTATTTTTGTATTATATTAATTCTATGATATATAAAACGTGGTTGGAAGGAATAAAGTTAGAATAGATTCAGAAAGGAACAAATCATTGTGGCTGGAGAAAAGAATACATTGGCAGGCTGACCTCTGCAGATCGACAGCAATAGAAAAGGTAAGAAGAGTCCCTGCAGATCGGCCCAATCAGGTAATGTTATCCTATGCTTAAATAAGGCTGATAATCAGTGTGTGTAATTAGAATTTAAGTAATATCAGTCAGAGAATAATTAAATAAAAATAAATGAATGTGTAATAAGAAGTTAAGGATTTGATAGTAGTTAGAGCCAACATATATACTTCACATATACGTGATATATATATATATATATATATATATTTTTTCTGAGTAAAGAATTGTACTTAAAATATAAAGAGGAGGAAATATAGAGAATATGTTGAAAGGCTACATGATTGTACAACCATCGGGTAAGGATTGATGATTATTTAATTATGCATACTTAGATATAGATGGAATTGATAATGGGTAATATGACATAAGTATCACAAAGCATATATGAATAATGATAGAGTTATGATGATATTGAAATAGAATACTTATATACATATTTATATAGAGATAGAGATATATATATATATGTTTTTTATAATTAAGTCAAATAGAAATGGTGATATATCCTTATTTAGTTAATATATATATGATTGTGCAAACAATGGTGCTTGCAATATTAGGAAGCCTTAAAGTTATAATGACTCTATTCATTCACTATGGTGTAGTATAATAGAATTCCATTAATGATTTCTTGAAAGATGTTTAGTACCATCCCTAATGCATTTATGAAATATATTATAAAGGAATTATTCATAGTGAGTGACATGGAGGAAATGAATAATCCTTTGGCAAGTATGTAATATTTATATCATCTTTGATCTTATTAGATATTATTACTGAAATCTATAATCTCTAATATTCTAATGGCCATCTGAGGAACACTTTGAATGCAAGTTTTGGGTTTAAGTGCTTCCACCAAAAAGGGGTCATTACATCACAATATTGCTACCATTAACAAATTTAAACACAATCTACACAAGATTTCACAACTCATGATAATACATGCATTATCACAAATCCAAGCTTACACAACGGTTTACTCAACAAGACTTCAGATTTCATTTCAGATACAAGAATCATACGCGTGTTAGATTCAAAGGAAAATTTGACAGTCTCTCTTAGAAACACAATACTTCAACACCTACAAATGAAAGATACACAAAACAGCGAATCAGGGAGCCACCTGCAAACAAAAAAAAAGCTCCTTGCTACCTGCCAACATTCTCCCCTGGAATCTCCCTCTCTTCTATCTTCCTTCCTTATTTGAAGTTTTCCTCACACCCACCCAAGAAAATCTCATCCACCAGCTAAAAATAGCCAGGTGGGGTGCCCTTCTTCATGGGAGAAGATGCTCTTCGATTAACTCTCTTACAATCAACTAATTATAATAAGATGGAATCATTATAGGCAAGTCAAAGATGCTTTTCCATGTAACTCCTTATCAATGATGTGTCATAAATGCTGTAATAGGTAACGACTACATTGAAGGAGGCAGCATAGCTTGTCATGAACTGAGTTCAAGTGGCAAAAGGGGATTTCCAAGATTCCCTCCAAGTGGAATGCCCCATTTAACAAAAGGAACCAAGAATCAAATTACATAATAAAAATCTCAAGAGATCCCAGTCCACAGGAAGTGAAGGGTAATTATTTACCAAAGACACAAAATAAAGAGCAATATTTTTAGTCAATATTGATTGCCCAATCCCTGAGATGCCCCTGCATTAGTCATGATCAAGTGCAATTGGTGGATCCTAAGCATTCATGTTGACACTCACATATGCAAGTCCATGGGACATTTTCTATAGCTAACAATGCACAGTATTGGCAGAAAAGTGGAATGGATCTAAAACTAAGAAAATAACATGTATAAATCAAGATTACACATGCCTTGGTGAATTAACAACCCAAGGTGCATTAATGCAAAATTTGTGGTAATATTTGCGTGTTTGCTTGTTAAAGTTGTTTGGCATGTACATGATACTGATATAATATGTTGCAATGCATAAAAATAATTGCTCATAACAAGGAAGATAAAACCAATACAGAAAAAGTGGCTTCAAAAACATTTACACTACAAAATTTAGTGATGTTCCCCCTCAAACCTGCATACCAAATTTTTGGCAGAATTTCACTTATGGTTTTCCTTCCTTATAAGTTTCTCTTCTTTGCCTCCAATTCAAATCACAGCTCTGACACAGACACAGTGCTTTCTCATCTGACAATTTCTATTCATTGACTGTAGTATGCTACCCCAAATGGGATTAAATTTTTTCAATTAACTCCAAATCTGCTGTATGGGTATTTTGTCAAACAGTTTGGTTTTATGCTGCATCTGAGTTTAAGTCATTGTTGCTTGTAAAGAAAAGGGATTATCATGAGCATCACATGTATGAAAAATGAACTTTCTACATTCAGCAGTTTAGTGTAATATTTTGCAATGACAATAACAAAGATTGATTAATCAATAACCAGTTACCATGTCCTACAATTTTCAAACTTGATTTCCATAATACATTGCACAGAATAAACCGCGCACAGCATGAGTCTGATTACTTTGTACAAGAATTCCAATACTCAAATACTCATTCAATATCCCATATAATTCAACTGTCAAACAAATATAATTTCCTCATTGAATTTGTACTTTTCCCATACAAGAGTCTTTCACAGCCAGTTAAGAACAGAAACATAAAAGATTCTGACGTGTTTAGTGGTGTGCTCAGATCTCTAGCTTTGTCTTTATTTTGTGTAGCTCTTTACCCAGGCGATATTAACTGTGTTGCCTATACGCATTGCTCATCACCTCTTCTTTGGACAGCTCCTATCAGAGCTGTCGCAATAGAAATGTGGGACTCAGCAAAGACAAACCTTTGTCGACAATTGTTTCACCCACTATTCTTATCTACTCTTTAATCCCGATTCCTTACTAACCCGACACCACTTAACATAACAACGAATTCATTCCTTGAATTTGACATCTAGCTGAGTATACCTGATTATTCAACATGTAAGCACCATTATGGAATGAAGGCTTCAATGAATATTTGCGTCACTTCTTTCACCTTGACCTGTGGATTCTCAAAGTTCCTCCACGTCACTCCCTAATAAGCTTGTTTAGACAACACGATTCTTCCAAAAGATATATGTTTCCAAATTAAGATCAAGAAGTCATATTTCCAATGGCAGGAGGTATTTGTAGCGCCGGTCACAATAATCAGAAGTGCACCACGATTCCAACTGGCATGAGTTCCTTTCAACACAAACATAATTTATTAACTATGCCCCCGATGGCCTTCTTTTCACAGCAAATTTGTCTTCAGAGATTTGCGCCACACGAGCAAGCACACAACTCTCGATAGATATATCAGATATACATATTCCACTCCTTCAAACATGAATTCGGCTCCAAGGAAATAAGAATTGATTTTCTCAACTATTCAATGCCCCCTTCTCCTTGTTTTCCATGACTCCGTTCATCACCTTGGCTTGCAATTCATGAAAGATTTGACCCACATACATGAAGCAACAACTCGATTTAACTTGAAAGCATAAAATTCCTTAAATTTTTAAACGGTAGTGGACACTATTTGTCAATAAGCTCCTTCTTTAATTGCATCTCCTCCTCTTTTCGGGAACCAATTTAATTTCCCCATATTACGAATTCTTCAATATTTAACTGCTTCCCCTGTCTCCCTTGTGCATTAATAACCTGCTACAAAACTTCCAATGATTTGTAGTTTCGAATGATCAATTAACTTCCCGATACTTGTCGTCTTTCTTATCAGCAGTTCTTCCCGTTTTATGAAATAATTCGATGCCTTCTTAAATAGTCTTACAGTTTTAGTGATTCGGAAACTTAAACCGTTATTTAAATAATCAGCCCAATATTTTTATTCCCAACCGTTGACTTTGTTCCATACATGGAAAGACTAATTCTTCAAGATCATTATAACAATCTCTAACATAAAGATGGGTGCAGTCTGGACACAAACACAACTATCAACTTCCAAATGATGGCCGACCAATTCTGACAGGATAACATAATTCTTTCACTTCTTTATTAAAAAAAAATAAACCTCTTTGATTGAATTTGCTTAATAAACAGTCTGCCACAAATTCATGAACAATTTATTCAATATTGGAAATCTGAAATTTCTTCGAATAAAGTTTCATAAACCTCATTAATTTTGCCACAATAGGCACCAGTACAGTCCCTGAAGTAGAACTGTCAGCTATCGACCTGGGTTTATCTTCCAACACCGAAGTTGATATTCCCTATGAGAAGAGAATCCTGTCCTCATAAAGTTCTGGATGAACTCCAGCCAAAAACCTGTTTCATAAATCCCAAAATCCAACTTAACTGCAATTTGCTCCACAATTCTTTTATTCTTTTCACTTCGTAACTCCTCCTGGTGACTTCTTGAATTTCTTCTTTTTCTCCATCTTTTAATTTTAAATTGTGACTTTATTTTTTGAATTTGCATTTAATAAGTCACAATAATATAATATTATTTAATTAATTAAATTCCATTTTTTGAATTAACAATTGGAGGAAAGTATTAATTAATTAAAATAATATTATATTTCTCCATGAAGTGAAAACGGGACATTACATTGAGCAAATAGTTTCTTTACATGGAAGGAAGCTACCTTATTTGAATTTATTTTTGAAATTTTATTGTATTGTCAGAACATCATGAAATCTTTTAATATAAAGCATATAATGACTTTTTTAACTTGGATTTTCTAACATCCTATTTTATATTTATTATAAGCACTTATAATGGACACCAAGATGATAAGTTGAGGTAGTCCATAGCATAACCTCCTACCACACACTTCAGTGTTGGCATGTTTGTAACAAAGTTTCTCTGTCTAGTGGAAGTAACAAAAGTCTGGATATATTTCATTTTTTATTTTTAGTTATCATTCAATTAAGTTTTAGATGAATATCAAATTCAATCAAAATTACCATGTCAACAACAGATTGAATTCCCTAAATTGCATATGGTACATTTGGTGCTAAATCATAATGCAGTAATATTTGCAATGTAGAAGGCTGAAAAGATGAAAAATATTAATATACAAATGCCTTCAAATTCAGGTAACTAAAGAGTTGAAAGAGACTACAAAATAAGATCGAGATATAGTGCACAAAAGGAGAGCTTAAGGCATTTTACATATACATATATAATGAAAAGTTAAGGCAAACCCAAAGATGTAACTACTTTCACACCCTTGCTCCATGACAAAAAGGGTGATTCAAAGCACAGCTAATCTTATGATTTACTATTTTATAGCAACAACGATTACACCATTTACAATGAACCAATTCTTGCAGACATTTAAATTAATTGTTTTCTGTTTGGTAAGATTGCAGAGAAAGGAAACCTTAAAGTAGCATTAAGTTGAGGCAATACAGAAAAGGGTAACAGGACGATGCCTTGTGCTTGGATTCAACTTCCTTTCCAAAAGGTAGATTTAGAATAATAAGCTGCTAAGATACATGGAATTTTATTCTTCACAACATCGGTACATACCTGTAAGAATGCCATTCCAACAGTAGAGTTTACCAACTGCTTTACTGCAGGATGCACCTGGACATGTCTTGTGGCAAACCACATACTGCCAATAGCAATAAATGTTGTCGTAGCCAGAAAACGATGATCAAGCTGCTCAAAGAACATATTAAAAATACCAATATTACAACATATTTTGATTTCTAACTGAAATAAACATAAAACATAGAATAGTTGTCTTAATCCAATAATATCAAATTTAAATCTGAGTAGACAATATTTCCTGACTGTAGAGAAAGTGCAACCAAAAAATAGCATAAACTAGTCAAACCACAGAGCATGATAACTGGACCTTATAAAGTGGTTAAGATTGTTTAAGGAAACTGGATGGTCAAAGTCAAAATAATGTATAAGGGTCAAAGAAAATACACTGTAAATAAGAAAGTTAACAACTCATTATTTTCCACCTTTTACCAGCTTTATGGGAAAGTGCAAAAAGTTGTGTCCATGTTGAGGGGGGAAAACATAAGGCCAAAAATTATTGGTGAAATGGATATTTGTTTCATAAAAATTGGATAAATCATAAATGTAACAGATATTTGTTTCGATTGAATACCTATCACATTTAAATTCAAAAAACATTCCCCCCAATTTTGTATTTTTTAAAGCTTGGAAATCCAACCCTAAGCCTTGAACTTGGAAGTAGAATGTCATGGTGGTAACTATTACTAAAACTTCAGAAATATCACTGCAACTTTATTTTAAATATTTTTTTTATGACATTAAAACCCATTATAGATGAAAATGTCTAGTTTTCAAATATATTTTTTTTTTAAATATTAAATCTAATTTTGTATTTATTTATCAATTTATAAATACAAAGTCTCATAAACTTCAAATAACATATGTTTCTATTTTTTTAATAACTTTGGACTTTGAAAAAAAAAAAAAATTATATGTGACCAATCTAGACATCATTCTCTACACACTAAACAAAAAAAAAATCATATCACAATGATTTTAGGTCAAATAATTAAGCCATACATAAGGGGTTTCAGATTTATACATTAATCCCACTAAATAATTAATAAAAATATATATTTTATAAAAAAATATCCGAACCAAACTTCAATATCATATGCATCTTTCCACAAAAGGATTTTGAAAAATGCTTTCATTTCCTACTTTTTAAGTGGGTCATACAAATGCATTTTTTTGCCTTCGGAACATTTTTTTTTAAAGTCACTTTTGTACATTTACTTAACCAACTTTTACCATCTAGGTATTAAAATAAATTACATATTTGAAAACTAAATAAAATTCTACATTTCATATTTTACACCATGTTAATATTCTATCTAGAAGTGCTTCAAATCTTTACCCCAAGTACAAAAAAATCCGATTTTCAAAAGAAGAAAAACATCCACTTTTTGGCCATTTTCTGCCCCCATTAAACCTGCATGCAAAGTCCTAATTATTGTATTCTTAACAGAAAAGCTGATTGACAAAATTGTGATTTATAAAATAATTATGAACACACAGAATTATTGCCAAGATAATTGATTAATTAAATAAGAAGCAAATGCATTCTTATAAGAAGCAAAAGCAAAATAAGTTTGAACAATGAAAAACAAACAAAACTCAAACAATTTACAAAACATCTAAATTTTATGATTCATTCAAAATTGCAAATATTAAAAACATTATTTAATAATTATTAATTTTAAATTTATATAAAAATTGATGTGTTGCACATTATTTATTGGTCTCTATAACAAATACAAATAAAATTAATATCAAAAATAAATTTAAATAAAATAATCAAACACTTTACAGTACAAACTAGTAATTCCTAAAATACATTGTTGTAATGTTCCCGTTTTCGGCATGATCATAGTTGACAGTGTGTTAGCCCTTTATTGGACCCTTGTGGGCTAGCCAGTTTGGATAGAGGGTCAGTGATGCATTCTGGAGAGTTGGATTGTTCTTGTTTTCAGTGGACAGTGATTGGATCACAGCGAGCGTTGGCATTCCAGGAGTTCACAGCTTCTGACGGCACGGGATTATCCTGAGTTTTGAGCGTATTATGGAATTTTAAGTGATTAAGTTAATTATTTAACTTATACGCCTTTTATTAAAGTCACATTGACTTTAATAATATTTTTATATCACTTAAAATGTTCAAAAGAGGGATTTAATATTTTAATGGCTTAAAATATTAAAAGTGCGCCAAGTATTTAATTCATGAACTATTGAGATGAATTAAATATTAATTAAAAGATTTTAAAACCTAAAAGTGGCGTATTCTTCTTGAAATGCGTGCCTTTGCATAAAAGGGCATTTCTGGCAATTGAAACTCATATCTTTTGACTATTTCTCTTTGCCTTGAGCATTTTGCCTGTGCATTCTCCTGTGATCAGGGTTTGAACAAACTACCATTGAAGAACGATACCTCTTCAGTGTGAGCACTCTTGAGATTGTGGAATATCAGTCGAATCAGTGCATGTTGAGAGCTTCAGCCAGAGGTTCTACAGATTTATACAGAGTTTATTTACATTGAGATTTATTTGTTTGCAAATAAATGAGGGTTTCTACATCATGAGGCGACCTCTTCAGCATTCCTTCAGTTATCATTTGGGTTTCTTCAGCAGCTGACTTGGCCGTACATTTTGCATTGGGATTTGTGCCTCTCTGGAAAAGGCGTGTGAAGAGAACTTGAAGAAACGCCTTCCTCTTTGCTGGTTTCTGAGTTTCATCATTGGCGTCCAGTGTTTCTAGCACATTGCGTCCAGTTTCTGAGCAGGAGAAACCACTTCTGGAGTCATGGCGTGCCTTTATGCTTGATTTCATCAATTCCAGCTGTAGATCTGGCAATTTCTTTATATAAAATAACTGGAGAATTTCGGGTATGACTGTTATGCATAATCTAATTGTTTCAGTATAATAACAGCTTTTGCATTTCCATTTTGTGAGTTTTTGCTTTATATTTCAAATTACAAGCAAAAATATGCTACGCCCCTTCTCTTCTGTCTATTAAGAATTCTCTAAAAAACTTAAAAAAACATCTTAAGACTTAAGAAACAAGGGTTTTGAGCTGAGAGCCAGCAGGGCTCATCACAATTGTATTAGTTTTACCATTTTAATTTAGTCATACAAATAAAATATTAAAAATAAATTATTAATATATAAATATACTATTTAATAAACTATATAATATGTTGTATTTTAATTCATGTAAGTCTGTGTTCAATATTTACTTTTAGTATTTGATTAAATATTATTATATTTTATAGTACTATTTATTATTTAATAAACACTTTGAAATACAGCTTGATAATGTTTAAATTAAGTATTAAATATAGACTTAATATTAAATACTGATTTAGTAATTTTTTTAATATTTATTGTAGTCCTGACTAAATATTAACTGTGTTTTTTAATGTTAATGTTTTCCCTAGTTTTGACTATGTTAACTGTGTTTTTAATGTTCATTTTTGCCCTAGTTTCAAGTAGCGATTAGTGAGGTAAAACACAGCATGAATCATTTGTGTGTTTGATAAAAACATTCAATATGTGTTAAAAGAATGAACCTGAATCATTCTTGACCATCAGCTGCCTCCAAATAGATGAAATGTGTCTTTCATTTTGCTGTGAAACTAGAAAAAGACCCTTCACATTTGCATCACATGCAATAAAAAAAATACGAAAGCTGTCAAATGGGTCCACAAAATGCTTCATTTTAGGGGGTGTTTTTAAGTCAAACCTATACTTGTAATCAGTCTAGAAATGCCACATCACTAATCAAAGCACGTGGGTACAGGAGGCTCTAATATTCATGATTGAGATAATCTACTCAATATTATTGATGCTGATCATCCACCTTGATTAGTACATGGATGTCATGTCTAAGAGAACTATTCATAAGTTTTAGTGGCTCATACTAGATCCTCTTCTATTTGCTGGGTTGACAGTCGTGCTTTTGGTCCTAGTTATTTATGACTTGACAGCAGTTGATCATTTTTTGGTAGTGCTAAGATCTTAGGAGGTGTTTTCTCTGGAATGGGATGGGTTCATGCATGGGAGGTGATAACTTAAGCAAATATTTGTCCCTGATTCTTGCCTTGCCCATGCAAATTTTCTTATCTGCTAGAATGAGAATGGGTATGTTCTCATTGTGATCGTTATTGCTTCTAGGTTTTGTCTACTCTAGACTGGTTGCTTCTCCTTCAAGATTCATCTGGGTGTTTTGATTGGTTTTGCTCCCATGGTTAGCAAATGGTTAGCTACCCATTAACAGATACAGTGCATGTGGCAGCAATATGTGATGCATTGTCTGTTTTTTTGGTGCTTCTAAATGGAGCTTTGATTACAATGCCAAATCCTATGGAAGCTGGGCACTGTTGATGCATGTTTTATGACACAACAAACATTCTAGAATAAAGTGTTCAAAGACGCTCTATCCCCTCTTGAAAAATTACCTTGTATGCTAAGATTGCAAGTAAGATCATATGGTAATCCCAATGTTTAAGATGAATGCGGATAGACTCTGTGGTATGGATGTGATTTGCTGGGGGCACAATTGAGATTTACTTTTTGCAAGTTACTCAGAAAAGCGGAAACATAAATGCAGTATCATTTTGGATTTTCTGATTTTAAAAAAAGTGAAAAAGATCGAGGGTTTTAGAGATCCTATGCTATTCTTAAGAAATCAAGAGAAGACGAGGACTAAATGAAACCAAATAAACAATACTCTGTTTCGCCACGTTAAACGACAACTACGCAGAGCAAGTGCAATCTTCTAGGAATGTGCTTGTGATTTTCACGTATTGAATAATTACCATCAAATCGAACAACAATTATTCAAACAGAAGTTAAGCATCCATGATAAAACTCGGTCTAACTTTGCACATTGAGTGAAATCATCCACTCAAAGAAAGTATGAGCTTGGTTTCACCAATCTCCGTTACCAATCTATCATTCTTCTAACATACATTATAATTCAAATTTACTAAGCGAGAAAGAAAATATGCGACCATGCAACTATTCGACAATCAAGTATTCAAGGCACCTCATGCATTTGAACTTTATTATCAAAGTAGTGTTTTCACAACAATCTCATAAAAACTCTCTCTTTATTTCTACGATCTAACTATCTCAAATCTGCTCTAACTTCTTAATCTCCAATCTCTAATGAATATCTAATTTCTAATCTTCTAATGAAAAAAAGAGAGTGAGGGGGGGGGTTTATATAGTTTTTCAGAATTACAATGAACGGCCGAGATTGATTCAGGATCAAAGGCCCAGATTAAACATAACTAAACCCTAATTAGGGTTTCTAAAACCTCAACCAGTTAACTGAAGAGAACCTTAGACATCTGGAGCGGCATCCTCATCCACTTGTGCGGCCTTGCATTCAGCGAATCTAGACATGATCAAGCCGACCTCTTCCATGGCAATGTCGGGCAGCACGTTGACATTGTACTCCAGCAAATCCAAGCTCTCGGCACACTCTGCAAAAATGGTCGCCCTTTCTGGTTCCTGCAGCAAGAAAGAATTCTTGACGGCCATGAAGTTAAATACTTTGGTGAAGCTTTCCTTCATGATTGGCCCAGTGGTGAAGAAGATTTTTTGTACATATTCTCTTAAATTCTTTGGCCGCAAATGTTTCTTCCGGACAACATCTTTATAGAGCATATCGGCAGCCATCTGGTAAACTTTACTCTGAATTTCTTTTGCTTGCTCTTCCACTCTGCCACCATCCTGCTTCACTTTTTCGAGGACTCCTCTTCTTGAGATCAGAGCATAATACCATCCATTAAAATCATATGCCGCTCCAGCTTCAATAACCTTGTCCTCAATCAACCTTTGCTTCGAGATGCTCTTCAATTCCCGAATACATGGGATGATCCTGCTTTGAATATCTTCGAGACTACTCCATGATTCCGCCAGGTCTGCAACTCGTGATAGCATAAAGGAAGCTTGCTCATTTACTTGTGCCAACTTTTCTGCAAATGCCAACACCTCTTCTTTCTTTCCAGCCATCCAGTCCTTGGCCTCCCTCGCCGTAGTCAGCTCTTCTTCAAAATTTGCACCTGGTTCTCGTGAAGAATTTGGAGGTGGAAGCGCTGCTTGGTCACCTTCATTTAGTGGCTTGGTCAGGTGTTGGATGTAATCTTTTAGGCGTTGAATTTATTTTTTATATTCTTTTTTCTTGGCAACTTCTTTTTCTAACCTGGACTTGATTGTGGCCACGAAATTGTCCAAGTCCTCGACCTCTTGCCCTTTTGTTGTCGGACCCATGTCAATGGTCGTGATAGCATATTCATCAGGAGCAATTTCATCTTGGAACTTGTCGGCTGTAGGTATTGCAATTTGCACTGTGCGATTACCAGCCTCATCTCTCTGGATGGTGGAAAATTTCTTGGCCTTCTTCCTTGGGGCAACTTGCTCTAATCTTGCCAAGAAATCCGTGTCATTGTCCTCCTCAGGAACTTCTACTGGCGCCTTTCTTTTCAATCTTTCTTTCAGCCACTCTGGGATTGTTGGCTGCTCGATTCCGTCCTCCTGTTGATCCTGGATGTCTTGTATATCCTGTACTTCCTGCTCTCCCTGAATCTCCGGCATACTTTGAACTTCTTGGACCAATTGCATACCCTGAATTTCTTGGACGGATGGGTCATCTTGGATTCCTTTGAGGGCGGAAATCATTCCTTCCTCGAATTCTCCATCCATGATATCTGTATCATTATCTGATTCTAGGATTTATGTGCTTGCTGGAGAAGGTTGATCATCATCTTCTACTTGTATTGGCTCCACATTTTCAACTGGAGAAGGGATCTTAGCATTTTCGAAAGACTCTTTATCCATGGCGAGTATTTCTTCTATGTTTCTGGAAGTGGCCGACTGAAGAGGTTTAGACTTGTGCTTCTTTCGAGAAGGCCCTTCATCTATCACTTTATCCTTGTCTTGTCTTGCAGATTTATCAACTTCTTTCCTCTTTCTTGAGTTGGCGGCATCTGTTGGTCCATCTCCACGAGATGCACCGGCGTTTGAAGAACAGGACTCTGTATCGCCCATCAATTCATAGGTGAATTGCACATTTCTCTGTCTTAAAATTTCTACCTGCCGATCTATCCACCATGAGAATACTTGAAAACGGGCCGCATGAGAGTCGCCAGGTCGCCCATCTCAGGCTCAAACCATCTCATAGGGGGAAGTGGCTCATTTTCATTGAAGCCTGGCTGCAAATAGATTCCATCATCCTGTAGTTGATCAGGCACTTTGAAAAGCTCGGTAGCCCTTATCATGCCTAATGGCAATCTTGACCACAACCTCCTCCTTACGTCATATTCATCTGCTGCGTTGGCCCAGAAGTCTTCTAAGTCAACCCGATGCTTGTACCTCTCCCTGTCCACAGTTCTGATGTGATGGAGTGGATCAAAATTGTTCCTGGATTTGTATGATATGAATGGATATTGTTGTATCTCCAGTCGAGCAATTTCTGCTGCTTGTGCCGTCGGACATGACTCCTCCATGTTGCCGATAAAAAAAGGAAAGGTAACAGCTGCTTTCTGCTTTGGCCTTTGAATATTCTGATACGCCTCTAACTGCCTCAGCACTTCCAGCAATACCATCTTGTTGGTCGGATAGATGGGAAGTCTGTAAGGATTTCCGGAGAATCCTTGGATTCTGATGTAAGTGAATTTAGGATATTGAATGAACCAGAATCCATACCAACTGATTAGGCTCTTGGCCTCATGTGAGAGTCTTTGGTGAGTTCCGCCTTGGAGAAGCCGGGTGATGTACATCAAGAAGGCATCATGAGCTCGTCGGAAATGAGACTTCTCTTTCAATTGCAGCTGCGAATAACAATCGTAGGCTTTGAATTGCCCTTGGCCATTGCCAACCACGCCTTTGCAGGTCAAGCCAGGATATTTGTAATATCTTGCAAGTGAATATACGATGTATGAGCTCATGTGAAAAGTTTTGGTCTCCTCAAAGTTGACTAACTGCTCGTGCAGGCTATCACTAATCATTTTGGACCAATTGAACATCTTGACACCAGTGATTATCTCATCAATAAAATAGTACATCCAATTTTCGAAAGGTGCACCATGGGAACTGCCTACTATTCTGTTTAGTAGCAAAACGATGTCGCCATATTCCTCTTTGAAATGGGTTCTGATCAATTTCTTTGGCATCTTGCCTGCAGTAGGCTTGGGATTTAGTAACCAAATTCTTGTTTATGTTAGACGCACAGAGATCTTGCTGGCTTTGATAAAGCTTGAGTGCATCTTCCTTGGTGCGGTAGGATATTTGATTGTACACTGGAATTCCAAAGGTTTCCTGGATTGTTGGCTCGGACAAGTAGGCAAGGACTCTTCCGTCAGGAGCTTCTATCTGTCTGTCTCGTGCATTGTAGTGTAGTGCGCATTCTACCATAAGCTCCGGACATTCTTTTGCTGGTGGAAATCCAGCTGCGTGGACGATCCCATTGCGCATCATCCTCATGGCAATTGGTGTAGGCAAACGTCCATCAGTCCCATACATTCTTTTCCTGAAGTCTTCAAGGTCAACGTGGCCAAGATCGGTGTCCACAACGTGCTCCCACTTGGACTTGATTTTCAACTGTGTTTGCACACCTTTACTGGCAAATTTCATCTTCACTGCTTCGAAAATAGATCTGCAAGAAAAAGTAGAGAAAATAATCAGAATTTGAAACTTAAATCTCATCGAAAGACATTCCAGCTAGTTATCAATTTTAAACTTCGTGAAAAAAATCAAGCTGGAAAGAAAATAAACGATGAAGTCAAATGCCAAAGTGAAGTGGGCAAAGTAAATCTGCCTGTGACTTTTGGAGAAGTGATCACAATCACAATGCAAGCTGATAAAATATATTTCCTTCACTTTGCTGCAAATTTCCTCAACAAGTTTCTTCTCACAACTTCTTCAAAAATCGAATGATTGTGCAAATGAGAAGTGAAATCACTTATAGAGGTGAGAAAATCGATCTTTTTAGCAAATTTGCATTATTTCCTTCGAATTGAGTTTGAACTCATCTTTCACTTTGCTTCCGGGTGGCAAGTTTTATCTTCAATGCTCTTGTCCGGGAAAGTTTCCAATTTCATCGTCAGTCCAACAAAGCTCTTTGTCTTTCTTTCCAATTTCGAATTTTTCAAGACTTATCCTTTTGGGTGTTGGAAAATAAATGATTAAAATAATTAAAATAATTATTCTATGTGCCAATTCCAACCCATTCATTTTATGGCGAATTATTTTTGTCCAATTTTCTTGCCATGATCTCTATCGTCCAATTTATTTGGCCATGAATTTCTTTATTTTTCCAAAATTTACTTCGCCATGTCCAATTTTATTTGGCCATAAATTTAAATCGTCCAAGATTATTTTAGTCGTCCAAAATTATTGGCAAAATTTATTTCATCTTGGCATGATTTATCTAGCCACATCCAACTTTATTTAGCCATAAATTTAAATCGTCCAAGATTATTTTGCCAAAAGTCTAAATCGTCCAAAATATTTCGCCGTAAATTTCAATCGTCCAAAGTCTCTGGCAAAATTTATTTAATCTTCTTAGAACGTTTGGCAAAATGTTTTTTTGATTTTCAAGACTAAGCATTTAATTTTTATTTTTCAAGATTCATACTTAGGCAAAACTTTTGAATTTTCCTCACCCCTCTAAGTATGGCGGATTTGCTAGTTGTTTTGGCCACTTAATTTTTTCTAATTCTCTCATGCCAACTTATCATGGACTAGGCCGATTTTTCTAAGTGTTGGGCTATTTTCCTTAGGGCGGACTTTAGCATTTCTCTTGCCATTTCTTCTAGGCTAAGGCAGACTTTCTCCTTATGTTTGCCACTTAGTCTCTTGGCTAGGGCGGACTTTCCTCATTTTGTTGCCATTTAATACTTAACCAAGGGCGGACTTCATGCATTTTGATGCCACTTTGGAGGGCGGACTTTGATCTCTTCCTAGCCACTTCAACTTTCACTCAAGGCGGACTTCAGCAGATTGGTTGCCATTGCCAATTTTTACCCAGCCACACAAGGGCGGACTTGCTTCTTTTCATTGCCATTTCAGCTTTTCTCAAGGGCGGACTTAGTCACTTGGTTTTGCATCCATCATTTGACTTCAAGGCAGACTTCCTCATCTTTGATGCCATAGTCTTTCCTAGCTGGGCGGAGTTCCTTCATTTCATTGCCATCCACACTTTGTCCAAGGCGGACTTTGACCTGTGGCTTGCCATTTAAGCTTATGGCTTGGGCGGACTTTAGCATTTGGCTAGCCACTCATCAACTTTGCTTAGGGCGGACTTCAGCAGATTGGTTGCCATTGACCAGTTTTACCCAGCCACACAAGGGCGGACTTGCTTCTTTTCATTGCCATTGACCATTTGGCGAAGGCTGAAGCTTTCACCATTGACTTCCTCTATACTTAGGCAATATTCACCATGAATCTCAGTCACCAACTCGCCATGATTACTCAGATCCTTCAGATTTTCCAGATTTTTCATGGATTTCCCAGATTTCTATCAATTTTTGATAATTTGATGACTGGTTTTTCAATTTTTTCACCATTTTTATGTGATTTTTCCAGAATTCTCTGTGATTTTCACCAGATTTTTCACCATTTTCAAGCAAATTTTCCAGATTTTTGAACTTTTTCTGTGATTTTCCAGAATTCTACCAAGATTTCAAAAAAATTTCGAATCGATTTTCTGAGAGTTTCGTTGATCTTTTCGAACTTCTGAGTGGATTTTTGAAACTCGAGCCCTTTCCAAATATAGAAACTTTCTAAAAATAGAAATTTTCCAAAAATAGCAACTTTCCAAAAATAGACCCTAAAAAATAGGGATCCCAGAATTGCCCAAAAGTGCCAAAAAAGTAGGTCCTAAAAAATAGGGGGGCCCAGGGTGAGAAACCCTAAAAACTTGGAGGTGTCGGAATTGACTGAAATGACAATCGATCTTCGTCTACCAGGCCTTCTAAGCATGATGGCGACGTTTATACAGTGATCCAGGCTAAAACTCAATTGCTCGATTCGGGTGACCATTCAAAACTCAAACACAAAACCCCCAAACGGAGAGCAGACAAAAAGAGGCACGCGAAGGCAAAACCCTAAAAGGCAAACAACAAGGGTCCCCATTTGCAATGGGGTGAGGTGTGAATTAGGTCACAACAGGCACCCGCCAAAGAATTCAAAGATTCATGGCCTTCAGGCTTGGCACATGAAGCTGCAAAATGTCATGTTGGAAGTGAAGAACTTGGCGGATTTCTATAAAGATTTGAGGCTGCTTATGAAGCATATGCTGGTTTCCCTTCACCATGGCTTGTTGGAGGCATCTAATGGATACACCCTACCATCTCTAGGAGGGTTATCTGCCTTGTTCAGCAAAAAGGGTAGCATTAATTAAATGAATTCAGTTTGAAAGCTTGGACACTTTGGCTGACCTAGAATTTGTGAAGGCTAAACTGGTGGCAGTCTCTGGCCTGGAAGTTTAAAATAGGACATATGAACATTAGATATCAGCAACCAGCTCTTCAAGGGTTGCTCAATGGGGAGTTTCATAACTCCCTTGAATTTCCTAACTTGACCGTTTGTCTTGTGGCTGTTTGTGTCATGCCCCTGCTAAACTAGGGTTAGCAGCCCTTGATTAATACAAATCACAGCCTCTATAAATAAATAAAATCAAGCGATTAGATTTAATAAGGACAGCCGACCTATATTAAATAGCAGCAACTAATTTAAAGAGCTGACTAGAATTAAATAAGCAATTTATTTTAAAATAGGGCCAACTAAGATTAATTTAAGGCAGGGGCCGACTAAGTTCATTAAGGATTATTAGTGGCAGTATTAATAATAAAGGCAGCTCTTAACTTGAAAGAGTGTGACTCTTGCAAAGCAATGTTAATGAAGGGGTGTGACTTCCTCTAATTGAAGGATATAAAGGGGAGAGCAAACCATTGGAGAGGATCATCAATTGGAGCAAGGGATCATTGAATCATTGGATCAATTAAGAAATCAGAATGTGATAAGCCACCAGATTGGAAGAGAGAAAAGGCATTGAAATCTGATCTGGATAAGAAGGCAGTAAGAAATTAGAATAATAAAGCAGTGATTATTTGAATTATAAGACAGTAAGATACATTAGTTGGTATTCCACATATTTGAATCCAATATTTATTAGTTTGTGAATTTAGTAAAGAGCATATTTATTTATTTAATTAACTTGCTAATTCATCAAGAATCTTAGGATTAGTAATTATTCATTTGATTTTTCATAAAGCAATCATATTAGGAATTGGCAAGGAAACATAATAGGGAGATGCAGGAGTATGGGTTCCCTCAATTAACTAGACCACCCATTGAGTTGGATTGCTTGTAGGCCAAGGGGTCGAATTGACTTGGTTGGTTGTTCAGCGCTCTTGGGCTTGGTTGTGGAGGACAGTCTCCCGGAGCCCCATTATGCTTTTCCCCTCAAGTTCCTAAAATGGTTGTCTATAGTGTGCAGATTATATCATCATTTTGTTTGATGATTATTTTCCTATCAATTGCTATTGTGTAATTTAGTAAAAGAATACTCTTGTAAGTAAATTGTATTATTGGATTTGTTAATTTTGGGCAAAAATCAGGTACCCCCTGAAAAGGGGACATTACAGTTTGCTGGTGTATGGTTGCTGATTCGATAGGTTATGGTTGTCAGGGGTTCAAATAACCCTATTATGTCTCTGTTGGTTGTTATGCTAATGTTGGGTAGCTAGTTTTTAATAGTTTAAGGCTCTTTTTCTGGTTTTGGATTATATCGCTGTTTCAATATTTTGTTTGGTAGCTTTCTTTTGTTTTATGACCTGCTGCACTCATTCTGGATCTGTTCACACAGGCTTTCTGGTTTTCTTTGTAGTTCTCTTGCTTTTTGTTTACCTAAGGGTTGGGGTCCCATAATAGATCCCCAAACTTATATCAAAAAAAAAACAGACTAAGATCAGTAGTAATTATTACTGTTAAAAAGAAAAGAAGTAAAATTCTTATAACGCAAAATTATATTCAGTAGATGTATTATAATTTCTTGTACCAATTCCTATGCACCTGTTGATACACTAGTAATGCGTTATAGCTTTAGAAGAAAGAATTATAAGATGAAAGCAATACTTTGACCTTCTGAACTACAGCACACATCACTTTCAATCTTCAATTCATTACCTGCACAGTTGCTGTGTTCTCAAAGAAATTTCGCATTAATGGTTCCAACTCAAAAAGGCCATCTGGGATCCATTTATCACCCATTTTGGGAAATGTGTTGAATGCACGTCCCTGTATTATGTTTGAGAGAGAGCATAAGACAAAATAAGGTACGAAACTATTTATTTCGAATAATACTAAATTACTAACACTAAAAGTTTTTATTCTACTAAAAAATAAAAGATTTATCAAAGTTCAGGTTTCTCACTGCATCATTTCCTGCAACAAATGCCCCTGAAATAGCTGTTATGGCAACAACAGCACTCACTGGGAGGGCTAGCCTCCTGACCTTTGCTGCTCCTTTAACCCAAGCTGCAGAATATGTCGGGGGTTCTGGCATGGCTACAGAAAGAGCCATCCAAAGAAGACCACAGTAAATTACAAATGCAGAAGTGAGATGGGTTGCCAAACGATAAGGGCTCACTCTAGGTTCTGCATACTCTGATTCTGGTTCCTAAAAAAGAAACTTTGGCAGGAAATTAGTTTAGAGGGCTTAAGGCCAAAATTCTGTTGTGTGGGAAAATAAGCACAGACAAATACTGATGCCTCCATACATTGTCTAAATTAATGCCAAAGTCACAGAGGTTATAGACTGCACTCTACCTGGAGGCCACTCTTTACCATCCACCAGCCTATCAATCCCTGACCAGCACCCATAGCAAAAATAGTTGAAAGTCTCAATCCAAGTTGTCTGGTTATGTATCCTTTCCAAACAAAGTATGCAAATGGACCTGCAAAGACAATGCCTAGCACCCTTCCCCACATGCGATGTGCATATTCCATCCAGTATATAAACTTGAAATCTTCAAGGCTGATTCCCTTGTTTACACTGCAGAAATAATTACAATTCAATAATTAAATGCAGCAACAGCTCCTATCATAGAGACCAATTCAATGAATGAACTCCAAGCAGCTGCAAACATATAAGCAATAAATGTATCATTTATAAAGATCTGCTGAGCATTGTAATCCCAAATCAGAACATATCATAAAGACTTCAGCATTAAAAATGAAAAGGGTAATATTAAACCAAGAATGCATGTTCATTTATAAATGTTTACATAATGCTGCAATCAATCTGCAATTAGGCTATAATTAACAAAAAGAAAGTTTACTCCAAAATACTTAGGTCAAAAAAATTCTAGTACGGAAGTGCATCTGATTTTTAATACTTTATTATTTTAACAAAAAGAATTCATAATTTTAAATTTCTAGCCAAGAATCTTCTCAAGGCTCTATATTTTATTTGGTGTTGTCACAAGGTTCGGTGAAGTGTGAACTTCAAGCATGAAGTTTGAATTTTTTTGAATTTGAAATCTGTGTTTGAAATTCGTTCAAATTCGCCATGCATTCATACAGAAAAAAGCACAACAATTTTTTAGGGTTTTGTAAAGCGATTTTTAGGGTTTACGAAGCGTTTTTATGGCTATCCACAATTGGTCACTCCCGATGTTTAAAAAGCCAGGTGCTGAGTATATCAACTCACGCTATCGGCCAAACAATTATAATTCCCCCCGCAGCAATTATGGATCTGGCACCATAGAGATCTATTGGCTGTTATACACACGATCCGGCAGATGCTTCCTCATAGCTTCCTTCTAGAGGGGTGTCTGAGTCCCAATCTTGTCAAGCGCCTTCCTTCCTTTATCACTCTCCTCCTCTCCTCAATGGTGGAATATTCACAATTATTGCTTTTTATTATTAGGATTATGGCTTTTTATTATTCACGATTATTGCTCTGTGGGTGTCATTAGAATTTTATTATAATATAAGTATTATTTAATATATTGATTATTTATATATTAATATTATATAAATTAAATTTTTAAATATATATTAATAATATAATATTTTTAGATTTACTAATGTATTCAAACTAATATAATATAGTTTTATTTTTATCGATTTATTTTTTACATTTAAAAAAAAAAATCAAAATTATATAAGGCGAATTTAATTCGAATTTGAACCTTGCGACTTAGATTAAAAGAGATAAAATAGAACACATCCATCGTTCTACTTGAACCAAGTCTAGAATTGTTGAAATATCCACAACAGTTGCAAGGTTGTAAGTTCCACATGTTGCACTAGTTAACCCTACTTTCTATCAATTGATAGGTAAACACACTTTTTGAATATCATCACTTCCAATCTGAATTCTAGACATTCGTTCAAAAAAGCTATTCAAAATTCCTAAGTTACCAATTCGGGTTACACACTACAAACCTATGTCACAAGGTTTGAGTTCGTGTTCGTGTTCGGAAACAATAAAATTTGGATGAAGTTCAACAATGAGAAAAATTCTAAAAAAAAATTATGATTAAATTTATCTTATATAAATTTGACTTTTTTTAATATAAGTAATATATCCAAAAAAATATCAAAATAGTTTAACTTTGTTAAATAATAGAAAATCCTCCAACGGTGATAAAAGAAAACTTTGCAGGTGTTCCATTTAAAGAGAAAAAATGAGAAAAATAACCTAAATTATAATTTAGACAACTTTATATTATAGTAACATAGCTGATAATGGGAATGTATTTAAATATTAAGTGTATTGTGCTTTATGAGGATAGCAAGCATTTAAAGTGTCTGAATATTTATATATTTTTTAAAACCTTAGGGATATTATAGTTGATATCCATTGCTAACATTGAATATTCCTTTGGAAATGGTTATGTTTGATCAATTATTGTCATTTTGAGAAAAACTGCAAAACAAAATATGGGTGTCGTATTTCTACTGTTCGACACTATTATTTGTTTATGCAGCTTGTAGAGTTGAATTCCAACAAAAAAGTTTTTTCTCTTTCATATTCACAATCAAAATCAGTCGGTTTCTTTGTTCCTGAGGATTGTAAATGTCACGAAATGGATGAAATGTTGTCGTTTAGGGTTTCTAGGAGGTCAACAAATAAACAAAACCCATTGAAATCCACCACTGTTTTCAGTATCGCAATTGAAATACACAAGAATCACCTCATCATTGACCACACAATTCCGATGGAAAAAAAGTGAACCACGCCCAAACCCGCACGCACATCATTTTGCAAATTAAAAACCCTAGAAAACATTTTTTTTAATATATTTTATTTAAAAAATTGTTCCCTTTATCCATATGAACAAAGATGGAAAACTCACTAAGACTTGCCACGAGCTCGGCACGAACTCGCGAGCCAAGTCTTGAAGAGTCCCTACACAAGACTCAAGAGTCCGACCCAGAGACTCGCGCGAGTCCTAAGGTCAAACTCGTGAGTCCCATGCAAGGACTCGTGCGAACGGCTAGGGCATCAAAATGAGGTTTTAAAACCTCTTTTTTTGATCTTTTTCCTCATTTCACTCCTCTAATTTACCAAAAATAGGTCTACAACTCAAAGTAAGGTTGGAAGAAGCGGAGAAGATGAGTTAAGGAGATTAAAATAGAGCCAAGTAAGTGATTTAACTTCTCTTTTTTTTTGTTTTCTTCAATTGAAAATCAGAAAAATCAAGAAAAATAAGGGGAAATGCTGCCAATTTTTTTTTCTATTTCCCTTAATAGCCTAATTACTGTATTTCTAGCTTGGTTTTGAATTCTTTTTTTTTTTGCAAATGTTTGAATCTCATTTATTTGCTGATTTCTTTTTTTTCATGTTAAACTTGAAACAACAATGTCATCTTCAAACCTGTGGAGAACAAAAAAAGACCCTGCATGGAAGTATGGGATACCAAGAAATAAAAAAGGTGAGGTGACATGTACTGAATGCAACAAATGGATGACAGGAGGAATAAACAGATTAAAATACCACCTTTCAAAAATACCTAGGCAAAATGTGGATATATGCCCTAATTCGAGCCCTGAGGTGGTGAGAAAGATGAAGGCCCTTCTTGTTGAGTATGAGATGAAAAAAGATGAAAGACAAAAAACAAAGGATGCACTAGCAGCAGTGACGAGTGGAAATGTATCCACTTCTACACCATCTAGGCCCCATGGTACCCCAAGTCCAAGCATCCGTCAGACACATTCATCTTTTGGTGAGAGTCTTGAGGGTTCTTTCTCTACAGCTAGTTTTGGCCAGGGTCCTTCATCAGGACCAAATTTCTTTATTCCACGCAATGTTACAGGAGCACAACCTTCACTTGAAGGTACCGGTTGGAATAAGGAAAAACATCATGAAGCTAGGATAGCAGCAACAAACTTTTGGTACTACAATAATTTACCTTTCAATGTGGCGAGCAGCCCATATTGCAAAGGTTTGGTGAATGCCCTTACAATTGCAAGTAAGGGGTTTAAAATCCCAACAGCTAAATATTTGAGTGGGCCATTGCTAAAGGAAGCCGTAAGGAATACACAACTTGTGGTTGATAAGCAAAAGAAATTTTGGCGAAGAAAAGGCTGCAGCATTTTATCTCATGGGTGCATAGATGGAAGGAATAGGACTCTCCTAAACTTTTTAGTGGCCTCTAATGGTGGATTGGTGTTCCTAAAATCAATAGACGCTTCCAATGAAGTAAAAAATGCTAAGACTTTATGCAATTTATTAGATGGGGTGATCCAGGAGGTTGGTGTTGATAATGTTGTCCAAATTATCATAGACAACGCAGCTCCATATGTAGCTGCAGATAGACTACTTATGGAGAGGCATCCCACAATTGCATGGTCTCCTTGTACTGTACATTGCTTGGACTCGTTGCAAAAGGACATTGGGTAGATTGGATGGGTCAAAAGTGTGGTTGAAGATGCCAAAAATGTTACAAAATTTATCTACAACCATACTTGGGTGCTTTCCTTGATGAGGAAATTCACAAATGGCAAGGACCTTGTGCAACCAAGAGTGACACGATTTGCTAGCCACTTCCTCACATTGCAAAGCATTCTTGGTGCCATTGTTCATCTCAAGAAAATGTTTGTGTCCAATGCTTGGTTGGAGTCCCCACTTTCCAAAAAACCTGAAGGGCGAGGAGTGAGCATAGTTTTTGATGACACATTCATCAAAAATGGAGAGTTGATTAGGGTAAGTAACAAACACAAAATAAACTTTATACATGATAATCTATTTACTGTTTTTTTTAGGGGTTAATTTTGTAATAATTTAACATTTTTTTTCATTTCTTTAGGTGATAGAACCTTTGGTGAGGGTTCTTCATATGGTGGATGGAGAGGGCATGCCAATGGGTTACATCTATGAGGACATGGATAGGGCCAAAGAGGCCATTTCACATTACTATGGCAGCAACAAAAGAAAATATGAAATCATTTGGCACATCATTGATAGAAGATGGACAAACCAACTCCACCAGCCGGTACATGCCTTGAACCCAAATTTCTGCTTCTCTGACACATTTAAGGCTAATGAGGAGGTCATGGCAGATCTTGTCACATGCATCGATAAGATGGTGTCTGATCGTGAGATGAGAAACAAGGTGCTTGATGAGTTGGAGGTGAGATTTGTTACATCTTATTTATAAATGTGCAATGTTGACTATCTACAAATTTTCTATATTTGATTTAATTTTATTTTTATCTATTCAAGGTCTATAAGGGTGCAAAGGGGAGATTCTTTTCCTCGCAACAAGCAATTGAAAGGAGAGGAAAAGAACCTGGTAAAAAAAATTGTTCAATAGTATACTACAAGATGAAATTAGAAACTTGATTCTTACATTTTTTACTTTATTCTTAACACATATTTTTTAAATGTGTTTTTGTAGATTTATGGTGGGAGAACTATGGTGCTAGCATGCCAAATCTTCGAAAGCTAGCCATCTGTGTCTTGTCGCAGCCATGTAGTGCTTCTGGGTGTGAACATAATTGGAGTTTATTTGAGAACATTCACACAAAGAAAAGAAACAGGTTGACCCAACAGCGCCTAAATGATCTAGTATTTGTTCGGTACAACCTTCGCCTTCAAACTAGAAAGGTGGAGGGTGTTTCACATGAGTCCATTGACTTGGATGATATTGATCCATATGGTGAATGGACTATTGATGAACAAAATGATGATGTTGATGTCTTCCTTACTGATGAGGATCTTCCTAAATTGGAGAGAGCACTAGCAGAAGAAGAAGTAGCAGGATTGGATGCAATGGCAGAGGACGAAGACACTTTTGAAGATCTAGAAACCACTCCTCAATCTCCTCATTTGGATATTGTAGCACCTTCTAGTTCTAGGCCAGCAAAATTGAGTTGCAGTAGGAGGGGAAAGAGGAAGATATAGATTTTATTTGGTTGTTAATGTTTTTCTCATTTTTACATATGATTATATGTAAACATTTATAAACTTATGATGCTGTTATACATTTGAAAGTTTGAAACTATGAGTATGAATGATGAAATTTCAATTATTGAGTGTTTGATGATCATATGACATGTGTAATATTTGAATTATGACAAATTGATAATCAAAGGCTCTTATGTTCTCTAAATGCATTAATTTCTTCTCTCTTTTTTTGGTAAAACTACGGTTTTTTCTTTTTGCTGAGTTTTTTGCCAAGACCTGAGTCCGAGTCCTATTTTGGGATGTCGAGTTTGCGCCGAGTCCGAGCTTTCCAACTTTGCATATGAATATTCAGCGAATTTAAACGATTTTTTTGTAATGTTTTGGAGTCTTCCGAATTTCAAACTTCATAGCCAAAATTCGGAAAACCCTGTGACTTAGCTACAAACTACAAAAGTGAAGTTCCAAAGTAATGCAGAGTGGGTGGTGCCAATGAGGCTAGCTGCTACTAAGTATGATCAGCTATGGGGCTGCAGTTCCTAATGTTTTTGCAATGGGTTATACATAATGAAGTAATGCTAGATCATTAAGCTTTTTAATATGAACAAGGTAAATAGATTAGGTTGTCTTGCTCAAGCTGGATGTGATCATATGCAATATAAACTGGATTGCATACAATCACATAGTTCAGTCATGCACTGAGTCATACCCCTATTCACTGCTAAATAATACAATACAAGGGTCTTCATAGTCCCAATCTGATGTAAGTTCGGTGCAAAGGGTTCTGTTGATGTTTACTCAATCCTCACGTTATGCTTCAATGTTGTAAATCAGTGGATAGGAGAAATAGCAACGCATCATGTTTCTCATTAAGTCCAAATGCAAACTGATCTGTATATCCTAAACCGTTGCTTACAACAGAGATCCGGTTTCTAAAGTGCTCAGAACATCTATATTACCATCATTGTAACACCTTCCCAAGAGATATGCAGGGGTGCTGACATTGCTCACAAAATCTTACTTCCACTAAGTGCATCAGAATTTGCACTCAAAAGTTTGAGGGAGTCAAAGCAATGGCCATGTGTCCTTCCAAACAGAGATATCCTACTACTCCCAATCATGAATTCTAAGAAAGCAATGGATAAACAAAGGTGCCCTTAATATCACCATAAAACACAATGCAAATTTTACATAGCATATGAAACAATCTCATAAAGGAATACAATATAGTTCCTGATGTTGAAGCTCCAACATTCTGCTGAGCCTAATAAGATTCAGCTGCTCTTCATCAAATACCTTAGCCATCCTAGATATCAAAAATTATCAATGTACGTCAAAAACCACGCCCAGAAACCTTAAAATCCTGTTTGTTTTGTTGCACAAAAAAGCAGACCAGTTTGCAGTCTAAATGAGAAAAATATTGCAGTTTGCTTCCTTAAGATGAAAATCTTGGAAAATTCAGAAAATCTTGGATAAAATCAGAAAAGCTCAGGAAAAATCAGAAAATGTTGGCTGAAATATTGGAAAAAAATGAGAACTCGGTTAAATATCGGACAATGATTTTTTTGAAAAGTGCTGAAATTTTTTAATGAAAATATCAATTTCCAGTCCAAGATCTAACATATCACAAGATATCACGAGTTTTTGAAACAATCTGCTGTGTTGTATACACCCTTCCACCACAGCGATCAGGATCTAGACTATCAATAAAGCAAGCAAATTAAACGAATTGAAATGAAACATAAAATCTACCCCTATTGTAACAAGCTATAAATTTCTCCTCATTATATAAATTAGAGGGGCCTTCCTTGCCACATCCTAAGAAGATCTCCACACCCTCCTCAATCCATAAGTAAAAGCAAGCTGAAACAAAAAGGAGAAATATGATTACTCCAAAGTTGTGAAGATCGCACAGCAAATACTGAGAGGGGAGGGGGCAGGGGGTGAATCAGTATTTGAGACATTTAAAAACTTTAAACCAAATTAATCAAGTAAATCAGAAATCAGATCATAAACCAGCAACATAAAACACAAATGCAAGATAAACACCAGGATTACATGGAAAACCCTTTCGGGTAAAAAATCACGGCAAAATATTGCTTTTATTTATCTCCAAAGGGCACCAACCCAGATTACATTTAGTGATCACCAACCCACTGAGAGCACCAACTCACCTTCAAAGCACCAACTTCGAATACACCGAAGCACCAACTCCAGTGGCTGAGCCACCAACTTCAAACTACATTTAGTGAGCACCAACCCACTAAGAGCACCAACCCACTAAGAGCACCAACTCTCCTTCAAAGCGCCAACTTTGAATACACCAAAGCACCAACTCCAATGGATGAAGCACCAACTCCAGACTTTGAATACAAATCTACAAAACACTGATTCAAGCAATGCCTTCACATGATCTGTGAGGCTCTCAAACATACACTTTGTCCAAAATCAGAAATCTCTTCAAACAAGGATATTTTGCACTTTAAATCAGAACACTTTCAGTAGGCCACAATACACATATCTCAAAGCATCATCAAAACCTGTTGATGTATATTTGTCACCAAAGGATACTCTGTGGAGTCTTGAAACTTATCATACAGGGCAAAACGTACCCCTGTTTGCTAGCAGCATACACTCAGCCTGAACTTTTGAAATAGTATCGATAGAATTCCACTTTCTAACACATCCTCAAACCACCTCAACTGCAGTTATAACATTTTTGAATTTGCAAATTAACACTATTATCACACACCCCTTCTGGAAATTTCCAGCACTCCTGAAAGCATAAACTTGATACAGCAACAGCACCTAATCTAATCATCGTACATCACTCCACACTATGGCTGCTACACTAACAACGATTCCAAATTTTTAAATTCATAGGCATCACAAATGCTTCAAAAACATGACCCCTCACTTGATCATGTCCACCTCATTCCATTTACGACTTCACTCTCCAAACACAAAAACGATTCATTTCACCAGCTTCACACTTCAGGATTTCCCCCAATCTATAAGCAAAATGCGATGACCTTGAATGAATGCACCATGCGCCCTTTTTTAACAACCATACAATATTCACCATACACCATTATTGCTCATAGTCAACACTAACACATCTTCTAAAACAAGGAGTAACCACCACAACCAAATTCATAATAATATTCAAATCGACCAAATAATGATTAATAACATATCACCTAAATTTTTTGTGTCTCACACAATGGAGCCATCACACATACAACGAACCACACAACTATAGCCCCCATCGTTTCATCCTCCAAAAGACGTTACAAGTCAAAGCCACAATAAAATATTCACAGCATAATTTCTAAAGGAGTCATCCAATATCTTAGCCGTCACACATAATAGAAACAATTCTCTTAAGAAAATGCCTCAAGTATGTTGGCATAACAACTAACACCTCTAGAGTGCAAGTTGGTACGAACAGCTATGCACACTACGTGATGGGTACTCTTCAAATTAGGAGGGGAAGCTCCCTCGTTATGCGGAAAAAATGCTTGAAAAGTACACTAATCTATTTCCTGTCTTTTTGTCTCAGTTTAAAGAGGCACAAGGTTTGCAATAAACTTTGAACGTTGCAGCCAAGGTTTTTCTGGTTTCACAAGACCTAACTACAACTCAAAACTAAGTAACTTAACTATCCAATCCCCTCAAGATATCAGATCATAAGGCAACGAAGCAGGAATGATTATACGATAACTTCAAAGACAGGATTTCCAAGGAGGTGATGACACCTTTCCGAGGCGTAGGCTGAAAGAAAAGTTATTAGCAACAACATCAAACTATGAACTCTACTTCTGAATTCCCAAGGAGGTGACGGCACCTTTCCGAGGTGTAGACATGAGACAAAGCGCATTAACACAGTAACAACAAACGATAAGTCTTAATTCTAAATTCCCAAGGAGGTGACAACACCTTTCCGAGGTGTAGATATGAAATAAGCTTATAATCACATGAACATAAGACAATGATCATCCAACCAAAGTGAACAAATACGGAATAGCAATATAACAGGCAAATTTGGCTCAGCATATATTACTATTGCGTGCAAAAGTTATGTATAAATGAGCAAAAGCTCTTATTTATAGACATCAAAAGGTGTAGGGAAACCTAAAATCACCTTGAGTCAACTACAGTCTTGCAATGCGTGCAAGATTTATTGCTAAACCCTAATAAAGCAAATTATACAGTTAACTGGAAAGCTACCATCAGTTAACCGGTACAATTAATCTAAAAATGGACAATGTGCAAGCATGCACGTCCTTATTGAAAGCAAGTTAACTGGAATACTACCATCAGTTAACGAAAACCCTAAATGCAACTCCAAATGAACATAGATAATCCCAAAATAGACATGCATGAGATGTGACAGCGAGTTAACTTGAAAAGGTAACGCCAAGTTTAACTCTTGTGTTTAATGTCTATCCCGAGAGGTGGGAATTGAAGTCTACTAGTCATGATCTCGAGCAACCAACCCCTCCACAAGGTTGTTGACTGCATCACTGTCTGGAGCACTAATACTCTACCGAAGTATATTGTGTTTGTGCAGCATGTCTTCACCAACTGTGATCTGACACTGAAGTTCACCTCTACTCCTAGTCGCCTCATCGAACAACGCTGACATGACTGTAAGTTGATTAATATTACAACCAACGGTCTCCCCACTGAAAATACTATGAATGGTGTCTGGAGCTCTGACTGTACGTCAACAAGCTCAATATACGCACCACCCTCAACCTGATACCCGCACGGTATGCGAGACACGAGAGTTCTCACATACCAGAGCGCACTAGTGACGTGCTCTCTACTCTCAGCCAACTCTAATGCCATCGTCTCTCCTATCTTCGCCTTGAATACCAACTGTGTCTTCCAAGCGTAGATAGCTTCTTTATCTACTGCATCTGTGACTAATTCATATGCCACACTCAGGTGAGCAATCATAATCTCATCCCGTGGTCTGTCAATCGCCATGTCTCGCTCCTCATCTTGGAGATGTAGACGGAGTTCGCGTGCATTGTACTGCAACTGGTATAACTCTATAAGCATAGAGCGGCCTCTAGTAACGAACTCATCCTCCCACTCCTCCAAACACTTGTCATATGCAACAAGGTGATTAAGCTGACCCTGTTCTACTGGTGGCTCTAGCATCGGCGGGAGTGTGACGATGACATCTGACCTATGTACAAGGCTAGAAATGTACTGACGAAGCTATTTGATTTCAGCCTTGAGGGCTGCCTTGTCTTCTCCATCTTTGATTATCCTATCCCTTGTGCTGTCTATAGCAACCTGTAGGAGATCAACCTGTGTCTGGCAGGTGCTACGACCAAGGTTGACTGTGATCACCTCGAAGTCTTAAGCTTCAATCTCGCTCAAGCTCTTCCCCTCTGGAGGTATAGCAGTCTCAATGACAATCTCCATATCAACATTCCTCTCCACATGGACCTGTTTCTTGATCCTCTTGTCTGGCGCATCCTGGTATACATGATTGAAATCTGAATGATCAAGGAAATAGGATGGCTGCCTTCTCTTCCTTCCCAGTTGAGCCTCAATCCAAGACTGGTCCCAACTAATCCCACTGGAAGGATCTGTAATAGCAATGAGAGGTTCTGACAAGAGTGAATATGTAGAGGAGCTACTGTGGGGTGGCGAATCTAAGTCCAATTCACTATGAATCGGGACTAGAGACTACTCAAGTGTAGGTGATGGAACACGAGGCTGTATCTCAGGCTCTAGCAAACTCTGAACTGGCCTCTAAATTGGCTCTCTAACAGGCTCCATGTGTGTATGGCAAGCGCCTTCCCTTTTGAATTGTTAGGCGCTTGACTCTTCTTTGGAGGATTACTCCTCTTCTTCAGTTTGGGTTTAGACGAGGAAGGTAGTGAAGCATCCACCGGTGGCGGCTCTATTCTAGGCACGACTACCCTCCTTGTCTTCTTGCTCTCGAGGTAAAGTATACTGTTCTGGATAACTCTACTTGACCTCTCCTTTACTGATGAATACTCCTCGGCATACCAATCAACTGTCGGCAGTGGTTGTGTATCAACCTGCTCTTTGAAAAACTGAGGAAGTACATCTCCCTCATCATCTGATAAGCCTCCCACATCTTCTACCAAGAAAACAGAAATCTACGAGAGAGAGAAATGACCATAACTGCGTCTGCACTCCTCAAAGTCATCGTCACAGTTCGCCCAATAATCCTCCATTGTAGGCTTATGTTATGAGCTAACACCAAGACGCTCTGAATAACGACCCCAAGGATCATAGGTGCAAGTATCAATAAGATACTTGAATTTGCAATTCTCCAACTCCCGTCCTACAGCTTTGGCATCAATTGTCGTTCTGCACCAAAAGATTTCGAATTGCATGGGAAAGTTGGCAACCTGTTTATGCTTGCGGCGCAAATGACGATGAACATCATGTAATTGCCTCAGGAACTCCATGACAACTGTCCTATCCGAAGGATTGCGTGGAAGCATGGCTAGATTTCCTGTCAATCTGTATATGCGGATGTAGGTGTATGTAGGGAATTGAATGAACCAGTCTGCCCAATCAACCATCACTGCTCTAGCAACCGCCAAGATATGAATGTGCAACTCCCGGTCCAAGTTCCTTACAATGTAAGTCAAGAAAGCCTCGTGAAAACGCTCGAAGTGACGTTCAGCCTTAGTGAACTCAAGCTGGTCATAGTAGTGATAGACTTTCTGAACACTGAGTATGCCCACCGTGTTCAACCCTCTAAACTGACCATGATAAGCAATCAAGTACACGAGGTAGGAACACGTGAAACTCGTGGGTAACTAGGAAACCGGTGATTTGCTCGTGGAGAATATCGCTAATGAAGGATGCCCAATCATAATGCTCTTGCCCGGAGATAATCCGACCAATGATGTAATACATCTAAGGTTGAAATATGTTGGCATCTACATGCCCTGAGACATGATTCAAAAGTGTAATTAGAATCGCGTACTCATCCTTGTATTCACTGCAACCCACATTGTTTGGCAATTTGTTCTTCTTTTGCTTCAACCATCGCTCTACCATCTTACTTTGACACTTGTCCATATCAACGTTGAATGCACACTCACACTGCTCCATAGAAATGACCAAACTATTCGAGTGCTGAGGGATACCAAAACATCTCTCAACGTCCAGAGGCTTGAGACTGCATATAACTCGTCCATCTACTGACACTATCTCACGAGTAGCAAAGTTGTAATATTTAACACAAGAAATTACAAACTCTATACAATGAATTGAGATAGGTATGGAAGCGGCCTCAAGTAACCCGGACTGCTGAATGTTCTGAAGTATCGAATCTCTAATCTTGAGTGGATCTAAGACTACTTCTGGAAGCACCTTATGTAGATTCGTATCAATTGTCCCGATGAAGTCGTGAGTCAAGACTGACTTGGTCTTGAATTCAAGCTGAGTGTATTGCATTTTGAAAAACTCGCCTATTGATTGTGAACATGGCTATATTTTGACAACTTTTTTGGAAAGCTAAAAATACTTGCTGAGGCTAAAATAGCCTATCAAAGGGCAATTTTCACGAAAGAAATCTAAGATATGGGTTTTGTCCAGAAAAAGATTCTAAGACAACCCAGAACGTCAGATTTGCGAAAATTTGACTTCTACTCAACCATGCAAGGAATTTTCAATTGAGAAAATTAAAGCCTCGAGAACTGATGCTCTAGAGTAAATTTTCTTGAAAAATTCTAGCACATGGACTTTCGCGAGGAAGCTATTTTGAATAAACCCAGAAGATTTGTTTTGCCAAAATTTGCTTGTTCTTCAAGCCTGCGAGAGAATTTAAGACAAGAAATAGAGGAATTTGAGAAGAACAAAGACTCTTCTTTTTATGTTCTCTTTTGTCAAAATCGCCACTCTGATCTTGAATTTGCTGATAAATTCGGACTTGCACCTACAAAAAGGAATATTTCAATGTCTTTAAACTCAATTGCTGATGAAATCGCCCAACTCTAAAGGAAATTCGCCTTTGCTTTGAAATATTACGAATTTTCTCAAGCTATATGAATAAAATATGATGGACGCCATGAATAAATAGAGCAAAATCGCATCATAAAGGATGACTGCAAGATTTTAAAACCCTAACTGAGAAAAGAATGTTTCTGATTGGACCCCCTCCAATTGAACTAATACTGACTTGGAGTCCGGATTACAAAATAATATTAAAATATTCAGCTTGCTTTTATCATGCAAATTTGAGTTTCATCATTAAAAAGGCGCCAATAATTACTTATTGAGAAAAATCACCATTTAATGCCTTAGCATGCAAAATAAATATTAAATATTATTTTAATCCAGTTAGCGAAAAAGCACAACATCTGGATGCACTCGGCAAACTTTACTAATTCCGAAAAGTCTTCATTTGACCCTCTAGGCGTCCATTTGCACAAGTTGTGAGATTTTTCGCTAACTTCCTACTTTATAGCTGACTGCAAAGTTATAGTTGGCCATGTTCAACACTGATTTCCGGATGATTGAGTGATGTTGTGACCAAGCTGAGATATCCATTGCGAAGCCTGCAGAGCAAGGATGAAATGTCTGCTAGGACCTGCAACTACTAAAATCAACGTTTGGCACCTCAAAAAATTAGGTGCCTTTGATTAAATTGATGCAAAGTCTCCAGACTTAGCCATTTCTCTGTTCTACCATTTGACGCTTCAAACTGCTACTAACGGCAAACGATAAACCCTGAGAACTGGATGGTAGGCTCACTGTGTGACTGGAAGTATTTCGCACCCGACGACTGTATGTAAGGCACATGAAAGCAACATTAGAGACCCCAAAAACAAGGGCGCCCCTAGCATGTGAAGGCTCAAACACCATTTTGTCAAAAGTGTAACTTTCAACCAGATACCCTATTTTGACCCCTAATACCGGGAGTTGGAGTGCTTCGATTCACGCACCGTCTGTCTCATCGCGTAGCTAGAACAACTTACGAGAGATGTCTATGGAGGCGACAAAGCAAGAAAACTACTCCTAAGACCTCAAAGAGAAGGGCACCTTTTCCAAGATGAAATGTACACTCTATACTTAGCCATTTTTTGGTTGTCTTCACTTTTCAGCGTTCTACAAAGACCTCGCACGTACGAGCATTTGCCAAATCCCGGAGGCTAATGGATGGGCTCGTTGGATAGCTGGAGTAATTGCGCACAAGTCTCGTGAAAACTGCGAATGCTAAAAACCCCATCTAACAAGCCTAAAGGCTAGGCGCCCCTGGCCTACAGAGGTACAGGTGTGTACTACTATATTTCTCCACCCTCTGATTTACGTGTCTGGTAGAATATCTGCCACGATCACTCAGAATGTCAAATTGACTGGCGAACTGGTGCATTGCGAAGCTAGACTAATTTAGAAAAGATCTCAAAAAGACCACATCTGCAAATTCAATGATTTGAGGAGCCAAATTCAAGGGCGCCCCTGGGCTACAAGGTTGCAGAAACTGTAAACTGACAATCCTCTGTGACATGCAACCTCTCATACCTTCAGCTTCTGATGTCAGTTGCCAAAGTTCTGCAACTCAGATGACTTCGCCCGATAGCTCGTCAGAAAGTTGGGTTAATTTTGAAGAGATTGACTGCATTTACAAGCAAAAGCAACAAGATCTGAGCCTTCAAAAATAAGGGCGCCCCTAGGCTACAGGGGCGCAGATTTACTTTCTGCTAAAAATCTTCATCTATTTGATCTCTGTAATCACCGTCCTAGCCACTGAAACGACCATGTCGAAGTATAATTTCATCATGAAGTGCTTCTCCATCATGATACATCTCGCTCTTAGTCCCAGGTTCAGGTTCTGAGCTCCAAGTACTCACCAATTGCTATTGACGACTGACATGACACTAACCAAAGTCCATGCTTGACTAGCCCAAAAACTGTATTTTGACATCATTTTAGCAAGGTTTAGACTCTTTTAAGCAAAATGCCTTAATGAAGCAAAAAATTTGGTTTGGGTACAACAAGGTAAATCATTGCACTACTCCATTAGGATATACAATGTAAGTATATGACAAAATCCATTTCCAGCTGAAAGCATCAATACACAAATATTTTGTCATACATTAAAAGGTCGATACCATAAATTCATTCAAATCATATCCAAAAGGCGTCTCTAGAAAGATTTAATAATAGAAGATTCATAAATTTTTGTAGTTGCGATGACTGGCAGGAACTATGCTAAAAAGAGCTGGCACAATAAATACACTTGGAGGCTGTGAAAGGAATCAACCAAAAAGAAAAAAGCCGCTTGATAATAAAGCCACCATAGAATGCATGTCCTCTCCAAAGTAGTCAACACCACAAAGGAGACGCCATATCAATACAAGGCGTCACAAACTCAAGACACGTCCTCTAAAAAGTTCAAGCGCTATCAAGTTGATTTGAAACCAATTCTTTTAAGTGCCATGATGACAAATTTGTTCAAACAATTTCATTAATTTGGACTTGGCAATGAAACAACACATTTGCTGACATATCGATGGCATGGCAAGTGAATTGGCACAAAGTTGACAAATAGACTAGCAACCAGCTCAAGCAGACATCCAAGCAGCTCAAGCAAACACACACATAGCTCAACCTTGACATCAATGACAAAATATTCCAACAATCACCCCCTTTGTCATTGATGGCAACACCATCTGAAACCACAACCAAAACTGCATCTGATAGCACCTCCTGAAAACTATACTGCTCTAAAGCCAAAGCTGAAACCAATCTATTGATATAAAATAATGCTACTCCCCTTGTCTTATTTCTCCCCCTTTGACATCAATGACAAGCTTAACAACCAAGGTCATGGCATAAAGAGCAAATTTGATCATGTGACATTAAAAAATCTGAAAACCATCTTAAATGAAAATAAAGATCTGATGAATAATCAACAGCTTTACAAGCTAAAAGATACTCGAATAGCTCACTCCAAAACACATTCCCAGAAAGCCAAAAACATGAGAAGAAAAACTTGCAAATCTGAACCAACCTTCATAACTAAAACGGGACTGATAAGATGTATCAATGAATGCTCCCCCTGAGTCCGAGCACTTTCTCAAGGATGGAATGAAGCCATTTCTAACTTCTTTCTTTTGAAATCAACGAGTTCATTAACACTAGGAGCAGCTCCCCTAGATTCAACCTTTTCAACTTTATCATTTTTCCTCCATACCATCTTAGCCTCTTTTGCATTGACACCTTTCCTGTTTTGCATAGAGAAATCTGCAAGATTGCTTCTACATGTCTTTGCAGTATGACCAAAATCATTGCATTTGTAACATATCACATTGTAATTCATTCTAGGAGCAGAACCATTTCTATTCACATATCTGAAATTATTTCTTGCATAAATTCTGCAATTAGCAGCCTTGTGATCAAAACGATTGCATGAAAAACAGTATCCATAAAAGAAAGAATTATTAAACCTAGTCATATGATTTTGTCTTTGAATAGGAGGTCTTTTGAAAGTGTTATATCTGTTCTTGGAATGTGAATGCTTCAAACAATCAATGCAACTCTTTTGCAGTTCATCTTTTTCAAGCTTGGAACATTGGCCTTCTTCAAATCCAACTCCACTCTTATCCTTAAGAATCTTCTGTGCATTTAAAATCTTTTCAAAGGACATAGAACTTTTCTGATTTATCTTTTCTTCACTCAGCAATGTTGATGATTTGCTTATGTTTCTAAAAGAAAAAACCTCTGTTTCAAATCTCTCTACATTCTCTTCTTTAGCCTTTAACCGATTTCTAGTTTCTTCATCTATTATTTTTCCCTCTTCAATCTGCACCTTCAAATCAGCAATCAATTTTTCACCTTTTTCAATCTGATTTTTCTGATCAACCATCTTCTTTTCTAATTCCTCGAGTGCTTGAGATAACTTCATTTTTGCATCCCTTTCTTCTTGTAACAGTAGCTTCAAATTCTGATTTTTCTTTCTAAGTTTCTTAATTTCACTCAAAGCACTAATTAGTTCTACTTTAAAATCAACTTCAGTTTCTTCATCATATTGCTCATCATCTAAATCTTCATCTTCATTCTTAGGTGAATTTACTTCTTCAGCCATAAACAAAATTTCTTCTGTTGAAGACATATCACTAATTTTTGATGAACTATTATGATCATTTGAATAAAAACTTTTAGCAGATTTCTTATGCTTATTCTTCTTACCTTTATACTCCTTGGAATGCTTAGAATTCTTCTCACACTCGCAGTCCTCATTCTTCTCATAGGGGCATTTTGTTGCATAGTGTCCTTCCTTACCACATTTGAAGCATTTAAAAGACAACTTACCTTCGTATTTACCGGAACCCTTCTTCAACTTTCGCATGGAATATGCTTCTTCAGAATCAGAATTATCACCCGAACTATCACTTGATACTTGTTCCTTTTGTTTGCCTTTCTTTGATGCTTTGAAAGCTATCTCTTTCTTTGTTGAAGATTTAGAATACGTTCTCATTGCATAAGTTGTCAATATACCATGAAGCTTATCAATTGACATTTGGTCAAGATCAACCATCTCTTCTATAGCAGAAATCTTTGAATCAAATCTTAATGGTAAAGACCTTGAGATTCTCTGAATAACAACACTATCTTCAACCTTTTCACCAAGACCCTTAAGAGAATTCACAACTTCATCTACCCTCAAAAAATAAGCGACCACATTCTCTTCCTCTTTCATTTTCAAACTCTCAAATTGCATCCGATGAGTCTGAAGCTTGGCCTTTTTCACTTTTTCATCTCCTTCATATGAATTCTTGAGCTTATCCCACATAGCTTGAGCAATGTCACAGTGCATGACTTTTACAAATTCAATTTCTGACAATCCACACAATATTGCATTCATGGCCTTTGTGTTGCTTCAAAAGCTCTCTTTTCATCAACAATGGATGGAAGATTTTGAGGAGGTGTGTAACCAGACACAACGCTGTTCTAAACATTAAATCCCAAAGACATTAAGTATGCTCTCATTCTAACACACCCAAAAGCATAATTGGTACCATCAAATAGAGGAGCCCTATTTGTTGCTAGTCATTCCAAAGCATTCATTTTGTGATCACACAAAAACAACCTTCAAGCTTTTAAGCTTTTGCAAAAGGTACCGACTCTAATACCAATTGAAAATCACATAGCAAATACTAAGAGGAGGGAGTGAATCAGTATTTGAGACATTTAAAAACTTTAAACCAAATTAATCAAGTAAATCAGAAATCAGATCATAAACCAGCAACATAAAACACAAATGCAAGATAAACACCAGGATTACGTGGAAAACCCTTTCAGGTAAAAAACCACGGCAAAATATTGCTTTTATTTATCTCCAAAGGGCACCAACCCAAATTACATTTAGTGAGCACCAACCCACCGAAAGCACCAACTCTCCCTCGAAGCACCGACTCCGAATACACCGAAGCACCGACTCCGAATACACCGAAGCACCAACTCCAGTGGCTGAAGCACCAACTCCAGACTACATTTAGTGAGCACCAACCCACCGAGAGCACCAACTCTCCTTCGAAGCACCAACTCCGAATACACCGAAGCACCAACTCTAGACTTTGAATACAAATCTGCAAAACACTAATTCAAGCAATGCATTCACATGAATTGTGAGGCTCTAAAACATACACTCTATCCAAAATCAAAAATCTCTTCAAACAAGGATATTCTGCACTTTAAATCAAAACACTTTCATTAGGCCACAATACACATATCTCAAAGCATCATCAAAATCTGTTGATGTATATTTGTCACCAAAGGATACTCTGTGGAGTCTTGAAACTTGTCATACACAGCAAAACATACCCCTGTTTGCTAGCAACATACACTCAACCTGAACTTCTGAAATAGTATCGATAGAATTCCACTTTCTAACACATCCTCAAACCACCTCAACTGCAGTTATAACATTTTTGAATCTACAAATTAACACTGTTATCACACACCCCTTCTGGAAATTTCCAGCACTCCTGAAAGCATAAACTTGTTACAGCAACAGCACCTAATCTAATCATCGTACATCACTCCACACTATGGCTGCTACACTAACAACAATTCCAGATTTTTAAATTCATAGGCATTACAAATGCTTCAAAAACATGACTCCTAACTTGATCATGACCGCCTCATTCCATTTACGACTTCACTCTCCAAAAACAAAAATGATTCATTACACCAGCTTCACACTTCAGGATTTCCTCCAATCTGTAAGGAAAATGCAATGACCTTGAATGAATGCGCCATGGCCCCTTTTTTAACAACCATACAATATTCGCCATACACCATTATTGCTCACAGTTGACACTAACACATCTTCTAAAACAAGGAGTAACCGCCACAACCAGATTCATAATAATATTCAAATCTACCACAAAATGATTAATAACATAGCATCCGAATTTTTTGTGTCTCACACAATGGAGCCATCACACATACAGCAAACCACACAACTATAGCCACCATCGTTTCATCCTTCAAAAGACATTACAAGTCAAAGCCACAATAAAATATTCGCTGCATAATTTCTGAAGGAGCCGTCCAATATCTCAGCTGTCACACATAATAGAAATGATTCTCTTAAAAAAACACCTCAGGTAAATCACCGCACTACTCCATTAGGATATACAATGTAAGTATATGACAAAATCCATTTCCAGCTAAAAGTGTCAATACACAAATATTTTGTCAAACATTAAAAGGTTGATACCATAAATTCATTTGAATCATATCCAAAAGGTGTCTTTAGAAAGATTTAATAATAGAAGATTCAGAAATTTCTGTAGCTGCGATGACTGGCAGGAACTATGCTAAAAAGAGCTGGCACAATAAATACACTTGGAGGCTGTGAAAGGAATCGGCCAAAAATAAAAAAAGCCACTTGATAATAAAGCCACCATAGAAAGCACGTCCTCTCCAAAGTAGTTGACAACACAAAGGAGATGCCATATCAATACAAGGCGTCACAAACTCAAGACATGTCCTCTGAAAAGTCCAAGCGCTGTCAAGATGATTTGAAACCAAATCTTTTAAGTGCCACGATGACAAGTTTGTTCAAACAATTTCATTAATTTGGACTTGGCAATCAAACAACACATTTGCTGACATATCAATGATATGGCAAGTGAATTGGCACAAAGTTGACAAATAGACTAGCAACCAGCTCAAGCAGACATCCAAGCAGCTCAAGCAGACACACGCATAGCTTAACCTTGACATCAATGACAAAATATTCCAACAAGTTGAACAACCAAAAGTTCTTTATCTTCAACTTCCTCTCCCCTTGTAAACAAATATGCCTTCTCTTTTATAGAGAGGCTCTGCTAAGCGATAAAGTGATGGTTCTTTAGGGATAAAGTGATGCTTCAATGGTGTGCTGCCAAGCCATGGTCATGATTGAGGTAGAGATGGTCCTAGGTTGCAATCATGGTCTCCAATATGCACTGCACATTTCCAGCACAAACCAAAGAGAAGGTTATGTTGTTCTTAAAATTCAAGCCCCTTGTCAAATTTCAATAGCTTAACTATATTAGTAAGAACTATTTTGTGTTGAAAAAGTTAAGTTTCCATCTTGCATCGTGAGTAAGCCTTATCTAACTAGTTTAATGAAAGAATAAATTGGTTTCCTTGTTTGTGTTGACTAATTACATGGGATAAGCCCCAATCAAGAAGCTCGGTGGTGGTTGAGCCCTAACTGTACTAGTAGTTCAACTATCAACTAATACGTATGCCAAGTTGCACATCAAATATTTAAAAAGGGATCGAAACTTGTCTTTGTTTCTAAAGAAAAAATTAAAACATCTTGTCTCTATTTCGAAACAAAAGAATTTGAGAAACAGAGTGTTTGATCCAGATGAAGTATGCACTACTCAATATTTAGTTTGGTTTAGAAGTCCCAATAAAAACTTTGAACCTGTGGGTTGCATTGGTGAGCCTGTTGAATACTCTGAGGCCATTTGAATACTAGTGTGCCCTTAGCCTGGCAACAAGACCCTCCCCTGTAGAATTAAATACTATGATGCCACTAGACCATCCATCTAACTAGTGACCTGAGGACCATCCATTATGACTGGCAATTTCTATGGGAGAAATGACAATAAGAGACATGGTTTACCAATACAATACTAGGTCACTTGACTACAATAAAAATACAAGGCTTCAATGCTTATCCAATACCCAATATCAACAAACCAGCTTATCTCCTATCTCGAGACAATGTCCATGACTCACAAACAACACAGCTCGTGTGCATCTCAATCTCATTTTTCAAATCAGTCAGTCTGTACCTTTACTCAACTTCACCCAAGCTTCATTTTGGTCATGGATATATTGGCCAGGTTCAGGTCCATAAGTGACATTAAATTGCTCTATGAAGGCTTGCTCTCAGTATGGCTCCAGTGAGTTCCCCTAACCAAGCAATAGCTTATAAATCTCCAGCTCAATCTTCAACAATCACGTTGAGAGAGCCAATTCAATTCTCCTCCGAAGCTATGTACTCAAACATTTTTCTCCATAACCCACCCTTCATCATGCATTTACTATTTTTAACCACATCCTTGCAGAGAACTAAAGCCAGGATGACAAGATGCTTTTAGTGGAGAGATTGGCATATTATCTTGCACCTCTCTCTTCTCTGCAGTCATTTCCTTTTTCTCTTTGTGGATTTCAATCCATTAGCACTGCTAATCTTCACCCTGGATTGGTGCTTCTGATCTATTTTCTAAGTTGCCAGTTCTGGTACAGGATTGGGTATAGGTATGGAATACATGTACGCCGATATGGCAAAAAAAAAATCTTGGGTACAGTACGTTTGGGTACGGCTGTATAATATATATATGTGTGTGTGTGTGCAAAAAATTTAAAAATATACAGAATTGTAAATTGTAGATACATTTGATAGTATGATACTTTATCATTGATTGATGGTAGTGATAAAAATAAATGCCAATCGATAGTACAAAATTTCAATATTATGTCATATATCATATATGTTTAGAGTCACGATTCAAATGGAGATCATTACAATTACAAAATTGAAATAAATACAATCAAAAATTTGTATAATTGTCTTCAATCTTCATCAATCATCAAAGGGATCTAGATCAAGGTCATCATTTGGTTCAACATCATTTGAACCACAAGCAAATGCATTGCCACTCGTACTAGGTGCATCATGTGCAAAAGTCTCACTTTGCAGGGCGTGTATCTCTTATAATTTATAAGTACATCAGAACTCTCTTTTGTGATCTTTCAATTTGTTTATGTGCTCATTCTTGCATCTTGACTGGATAGTTTCAATAAATTCTCAGTTGCCAGCACTGTGTTTAGCACAGTAAGATTTAATAGTTTCTGCCTTCAGGAGGAATTGCGAACACAATATGATCAAGATAATTGCTTGATTTACTTTGCTAAAATTTACAATTTTCCTCTGATAGGATGCAAGTACCGTGCAAGGAAAACCAGACATACACTGAAAGGCGAAAGCCATCATAATGCACATTCCGATGCCAACCAAAGCTACCCCTATTGTAATCCTTCTACTTGTGCTGGTTCCCTCAATATACACAGAAAGAAGCAACATGAAGGATCAGCAGCAAAATTTCAAAACTTCCTTTGACATGATAAAAATACTGGATGACTAAAAACCTTATACATCAGACCAATGCATATGTAAATGCAAAATTAACCAGTATTTCAAGGTAAATATTTCAAAAAACAATGCATATGAAAAACAACTTAATAAATTACAACAATTAATCAAGGTAGCCAAGGCCCAAAACAAAGGAACACTAACCGTTTGTATTCCGGTGACTGCTTGTATTTTTCAAACTCAACCTGCCATGCCTCTTCTGTCATAGGGGGTAGACTACCTGTGAATTTCCACTCAGTCATTGAAAGACCAGACCTTGTAAGGCGAGTCATCCCACCAAGTATTACCATGCTGAACACCCATACAGCACAACCAAACAGCCATGCTGCTACCTTCAACTGGGCTCCATCTCCATCAGTGACCAGATAGGATGTTCCTACTCTTGCAGACTCAAACTTCTTTGCTGATGACAAAGCTGTGGTGGTTGACATTTGTCGTGATGGTAACCAATTATAAGACTGGAAAACAGGTATAACACTTCAACTGATTAATCTTAAGCATGGTTAATGAAAAGTTGAAATGCCTCTAGTTATGTAGAACACACATACATTGTTTTCGAAAGGAATATCATGCACTCTTTTGTAATATAATTTATTGGACTACAAAAGATAACCAATACAATCATGAAAAGAGATAAAGAGAGGACAACCTAATTGAATTTCTCTACTTGTGCCAAAGGGGTTAGTTTACTGTCTTTTAGAAATGAAGATAATGAAGGTAATTGTATGATATTTATGTGTCAAATAACCATCTTTTCTTTCTCATAAAGTTTTTATTTCCAAACTTAAGGTAACAAACAATCAATCCAGTCAACTAATGAAGTTTTTCATGACTACTTTGAAGATACTAGCAGAATTCCTAGCAATTTTTATGAAGTAAAACATAGTTGTGGTGCTGTCCAGGACTCCCAATCCTATGGTAAATACCAACCAAAATGAATCAAACAGACTTTCACATGACCATTTTGAAGATATTAGCAAATTTTCTGTGTGATATGAAAAGAAAATATATTGGAGTATTTTCTGAAAAATTCCAACCTTAGATACTGACCAGTCATTCTTGAGAAATTATATTCACCAGATTATCTCATATCTATTCAATATATCTCTTTTATATATCACCTTCAATAAAAATCTCTTTCATGGCCCCTCATTTATGGACAACATCTAGAAGAAACAAATAAATTAACAGATAATTATAGCATGCTTCTTGTGTTTCCTTATACATTTTAACTGGTAGAAGGCAGGAGTTTTAAACATCATTAATCATTCAATGGAACTCTTGTATTCCAGAAGAGAAATCAGTTGCCACGGATTTTATGGAATGGCTCATTTGATCTCTTCTTTGCCTCCCATATAAATAAGAAATATGTAATGGCCTAGACTAGGTCAAGTTCTGGTGATATTGCAGGATACAAGGCCTAACTAACTGTGTTGTACATGGCCTGAGGAGCCAGAAACAGGAACTTACAATCTTCAGGAAATCAGTATCAGTAGCAAGGATCAATAGATCAAGAAATGGGCGAACATTTACCATAGACTTCTTAAGGGAATGGTATGAAGCAGGAAATTGACAAGAAACAGTATCTCATATGATGGAAAATTTGGTAAGCTCTTGGAAACAGTATTGGAAGCTTTCAGAAAGCTAAGTTCTGGTGTTGGAAATTACTGGAGAACAGTTGCAAGCTCTTGCAAATGTTTCCAAATTTCCTGACAAATTTCCACAACTATATAGCCCCTATCCAGGAGTTTCCATATATTTCCTGGGTTGGTAAATATTTTGGAATCCTAGAAACTGATTTCCAGCCTACTGTGAACAATTTTCTTATTCAAAGCTAAATTAATACATTGACAGAAAGCTTGTAAAAGTTCAAATCTCATCAGGTATGTGAGCCTACATGTTACTTGTATCTGGAAAAGTGTTCATCTAATGAAACAAAGCATGATAAAAGCAAAATTGAAAAAGTCAAGAGTGCATATTTTGTATCTCATGGGAATTTCTTTAAATTCCAAAGAATTGTGTGTAGTTCAGTTCAGCCAGACATATTTTCCCGTTTGTCTTATTTACCAATTTACATGAAAAGAATAATTTTACAACAAATTTTAACTTTATATAGCATTATAGTTAATTGCAAAAATTAGCAGGCTGGTTAAAGGAAGACTTAAAAACCACAATTCCTATGATGGAAACAACCCCAAAAGCATAGCTAGTGGATCAATAAATAATTGTGAATTCTCATTTTTGTCTTTCACTAATTTCTATGAAATAGGATTAAAAACTCCATTAACCATATTTGGTATGTATATATCTGTTTAATTTCTATACTGTAACTGATTTTAGCTTAACATCTGTTTCCATTACGCTACCCCCTATTTTTACAAATAGGAGTAGCATTCAAGCAATCAGAGGCCTTGTGCAAACTTGGGGACCATATTTTTCAACTCAGTGTGTGAAGACACTTGGCTACTTGGTTTCACCTTATACAAACCTCCCAAACAAAATCATCTTTCATCCATGATCATGATCAACATTATTCCCCTATGGGACTCCATTCCAAGAGAAGGCATGTAATTTTAAATTGTGGTTCTTGCATTTGATCTGGAAGCAGTGAGCTTTCATAGTATGTAATCTTCATCAAACTTTATTGCCCACTAAATAAGATGCTAGCTTGACATTCTATTTCACCTGTCAATTTTCATGTGTCATTAGGTACTCCAATGGTCTTATTCTCATGTTATAATGCTCAAGTGCGTCTAGGGAAGTCATTGAAAGGGTCTCCTTTTATATTATATTCACCTTTGCACATAATTTCTATGTTATCAAATAGGCCAAAAATCTAGGCATACCTGGGTACTATACGTGCCTAAAAATGGACAGGCATACATGGCAAGTCCAATTATGATCCAATGGCCCAGCACACAACCGATGTGGCATGAATAAAATTTACTCTCAACTAATCCTAAACTGATGGATGCTCTAAGTTAACCCATAAAACCTTCCTCATCTTTTATTTTGTGTTTATTAGTCATTTGCTAACTGTTTATATTTTGTCATTTGTTAAAAACTTGTCTTTTGGCTGATAATGATGGTGACCTTGAGGAGCCTAGAGGCTGTGTAATTTGCAAGGGTATAGGAATTTTGGTGCAATTTTTCAATGAAATCAGACTTACTGCTGCCCCTCACAATGGACAGAAGTAAAACAAGAAATTTTCCAGAATAGATGACCAAAAGACACTTGCAAAATCCTTTTCAATTCTATTAATATCAAAAGATCCATAATTAGGGAGAGGAACTGGTGTATTTCTATGCTGAGCATTCTTATCCACAATTAGAACATGAATTTAAAGGCCAAAATTAGTGCAAGAATAGACGCATGGAACAAATTATGGATTGCTTTTTGTCCTAGGTGTGGAATTTCATTTAGTTTCTTTTAAATTAGTTTGTTATAATAGATTAGATTAATTGATGTTAGTTTATTTTAGTAATTTCATTGCTCTTATTTTGTTGCACTCTGCACCAAAATCAAATCTAGGATAGAGTAGTTTTAATTTGTTAGATTAAATTAGTCTTATTTCTTATAAGAATTACTTTTAGAACAACAATGTTATTCTTTCCAAATCAGCTCAAACAATCAAACAAGAACAGCAACCCAACTGATTTTTCCTCAAGGAAACAAATGAAGCTAACAAGCAAACAATCAAACGAAGTCAACCAGCAAGCAACAAGTAGAACGAAGTTACAAACACTTTCTTTAACAGCATTGTAACAGAAAAATCAAAATAATTTTCTTGTGTTCCAACTTGCAAAAGTGTCAATTTGATTGGAAAATAAAGGAAAAGGGGAAGTCTAAATTCATTATTAATTGATTTCATTTGTTTCTTCTGTGTTTTTTGTTCATATTACACTTAAAACAAAAAGGGAAAAGAACTTTGTTTTGCTGATTTTAGCATTCAGATTTGTCTCTTTGACATAAGATAGTTTTTCTTTTACATGCAAGCAAACACATAAAAACAAGCAAATACCCAAATACATAGTTCATTTCTGTGGTGTTTTATAATTAGATTCAATTTATTTGAGCAAACACATTTGAAAAACACAAAAAGTTAGTATATCTACATTGTTGTTTAGCATTCATTTCAACATCTAGGTTAATTTCAAACATTCATCGCAAACATCAAGACTTCACAAAAACAACAAAGCAATCATGAGGACTTTCCATTTGAGCAAAGTGAGCTCCAAACCTAGATTTAAACATTCACACATTAAACAATCGAACACCAACAAATGTGCACACAACTTAAAATTCATCTACAAATTAGAGTCAGGTGAAAACAGATAGGCCAACGCTTCAAAGGAACTCCTAGTCATATTTTCTCCTTCTTGATCACGCTTGGCATATCACACCTATGTGTCCAAGAGTGAGTGAGAATTGGATGGAAATATTTTGAGGGAGTTGAGAGACAACTCACTCACTCTCATGGCCACCAAACAAGAACAAGCTCAAGCCCTAGAACAAATCCAACATGAAAATGCCTTAATACAAGCAACCAAGATGGCTATTTAAATGAAATCTTCAAGCCAAAGACCACCCACCTAGATGCTCTCCTCGCATTTGTTCAACAAAACCTCAATGAACTCTACCAAGAAGTTAATGCCTCACAAAAAACAACAAATACTTGTACTGCCATCACCACCCCTCAAGAAAACATCCACATCAACCATAGAGCACTCTTTACTTGTGATGAGAGTGGTCCATCTAATTCTGCACCATCACACCTACTATTGCCTCACAAACAATAGTAATTTGCCACCTATCTAATCAATGTGAACTATGCATGTGCCTACCTTTAACAATTCACACACAATACTAATGAGTCAAATTTGGTGAACATATATTTTGGTGAACCCAACATAAGAACAAATTCTTTTGGGATAATTTCTCTCACCTTTCTTTCTATTTCATCTCATCTACTTATCCTTTCTCTCTTTGACCATTTATTCTACAATACTTATGGTACCCCAAATATGTCAGGACAAAGAACCCAAGAGCAAGTCCTTTCCAATGAACCATTTACCCCTACTTTCAATCACTATTTTCCCCCCAATCCTCTAGCTCCTATATCAAACATTTACAAATACACAGGCATCAACTCCAATGGTGCTCATCAAGAGAAAGAGAAAAATGCAAGACAAAATCAAGATTACACCATCTTCAATAACCCCACATAGGGCCAATATTAAGGAATAGTTATTTAGACAAACCTAAATCATTTGAGAGCCTAAACACACCAGGTCAATCTAAAATCCATAAACAAGACCCTAGTTTCATGACCTACAAAGATATGACTCACATTTATAAAAAGATGGACCGTCTAAAAAGGGACTTAGCAGACACACACCAAGAGGCCCTCAAGGTGGCCTATCAAAATAACCAAGTTCCCTCACAACACATGAAAATAGAAAACCAACTAGAGGTAACAACCAATAAAACAATTCAACCTCCACTGCATGAACCACGTCATAGTAATTAACAAAACCCACCCCGAATTGGTGGAGCCAAAAATACCAATTGGTCAAACAAAGCAACCTCAAAAGCTCATATTGCCACATTAGTGCAACAAATCAAGGCACTCAAGGTAAGGAGTTCTAAGCAGCCACATCAAAAACTCAACACAAGCAAATGCAAGACGACAGTCTCCAAGACGATGAACCCATGCCCATCCTTTCATCACAGTGCAAAATGACCCAAACCAAGGGGCCCTCAACTACCACATATCCCAATTTTTATTCTCAAAATTCAATAAATGAGACTTTCATGCCTCCTCCCTCTCCACCCTACAATGAAACTAACATCAAAACCTAGAGGGATACCTATAAACCAAACTCAAAAACTACACAACCCCACCTAGGTTCAAACCAACCCACCACATGCACCAAACCTACCCAACCTCTTTTGTGTTTCAACAACCACACTCAAAATTCCAAGAGCAACCGAATTATCAAACTTCAATAGCAAGATCCATTTTTAAAGAGCTACTTCCTCCTATGCATGATCCCTTCTCAAAGACTTGCCTCGAATATCTAAAAGAGCCCCTAGATCACATCATTTAGAATGTTCTATTTCCTTGGCCCCACACTGATCTCCCAAATTCAAGGGAGAAGGAGATCCCAATGTGCACATAAAGTCCTACATTAATGTTGTTCAAGAACTCCTACCATGGGATGCAATGGTTGCATAAATCCTCCAAAAAACTTTAGAAGGGATTGCCCTAGAGTAGTGCTATCGATTACTTGAAGCTTTGATCCATTTCTTTGACAACTTATAAGCAAGTTTGTCACAGCCTTTCATATGAACAAACTTGTCAAGGCTGGGATCCAAGCATTCCAACATGTTAAACAAGACTACAATGAGTCAATAGCCCACTTCTTAACTTGATAGAGAACAAGTTCTCTATTCTTCAACAAGCATGCTACATATGGAGCATTGTGAGCTATGCAATCTGTTTTGCATGCCTTAAATATGGACCTGCGAAAGGTCCACAAACTCCCTTGTAAGTCCTATGAAGAAGCCCTAGAGAGTGCCCTTCCAATCCACCAAGCTATAATTGATAGTGGGCAAAGAACATATGGAACCAATGGAAGGTTAGTTATGGAAAACTAGAACAATAATCAAAGCTAGAACAATAACAATAACAACAACAATAACCCTTTGACTCCCAAGATCTTAAAAACAACAAAAGTATCATGATGAATGGAGCAACAAATGCTCCACTTGCAAGAAACAAAAACAATAGAAATAACAATTGCTATTACAATGGTAACAAGTGTAGCAAGAACAACAACTACCCAAATCAAGGAAACTAGAATGTCCACACAGTAGCTAACATTGTCAACTACCCTCCTAGAAATGACTACCTTCAAAGGAACAATTACTGTCAAAGAGATAATCGAAAACAAAACATGCACTTTCAATGGCAACTGATACAACCCCTACTAAAGACCTAAGGATTACAATCTCGACAACTTTTAGCCCTTCCACAAAACTAGGGGGCACCAAATGAAACTTGTTAAGACTCTAATTGGTTTGTATCAAGATACCAAAGAATGGCAACAACCAAGGGCCCATTGCCCTCAAATTTTGAATTTGTGGATCTATCAAAACCCATTCCCTTCGTATCAATGCACTAATGACACAAATCAACATGGTTCGTCTAACACCTCTACATAAAGGCCCATCGCCCCTCAAATTTTGAATTTGTTGATCTATCAAAACCCATTCCCTTCATATTAATGCACTAATGATACAAATCAACCTAGTTCTTCTAACACCTCTACATCTAGGTCAACAGTTGTTTCCAACTTGGAAGAATTGGCTTTGCCACCCAATTGGGTATAAAGGGGAAATCAAGATGTTAGGGTTAGTCCAACTAGTCCAAAATGACAAAATCCAAGAGCCCCATACAATGCAGTCAATTGAAGATCATGGATATGTTTCTATAATCCACCCACCCCAAAGCTAATCAATCCCTATGATCTCATAAAAGATCTAAAGAGGACATTTGATAGGATTTCATTTGTAGACATCCTACGAAACTCTATGGCTCATCAAGCAGCCCTCTTGGAGACCACTAGACTAAAATATCGTAATGATGCAACCGCCCTCCACAAGAACAAATCAATCAAGTCAACTAAGACCTTAACCCTTCAAACATTGAGCTGCAAGATCTAGGATTCTTCTTCAATCTTAGGCACATGCCTGTTGATGTTGCAGCGTCGATCGCTTCATTCCAGCCCAGACCGAAGTCAATTAAATCATAGCCTTACGGTTATTTAATTGGTGGATCGATTTATGATTGGTCACGTCATTTGATATATGATGATTAATATTTGTTAATGTGAAATGGCACTATCTATTGAAGAAGCACAATTTATTATAAGGCCGACTTCTTGATGTTTGGATGCAATTTCATTAAGGGACATTTAATATTTGTTATTAAGTGGAGCCGACTTCATCTATGAAGAGACGCTATTGTTTGAGTCTTACCTTTTGATTGGAGGCTGACATGGAGAATGAAGGGATGCGTCTCTCCCTTTCTATTGTATATATATTCGATGAGATTCTTTGTTCAAGGATATCATTATCTACTCCCATCATTGTGCGAATTCTGTAGAAAGTCAGTTTGTGTTTTCTATAGAAGGCTGAAGTTATCATCAGCAGTTTGTTACTGTGTTTGCATTCAGATTTATATTCATCATAGTTCACTTGCTCTCTAGTGCGATTAAGAAGAGGAAGTGCAGATTGTGATTCTGTAGAAGTGCAGATTGAAGGCTGAGTTATAACCTTCAAGTTACATCTGTTTGTATCTGTATTGCATCATATTGTGGTGCTCATATCTTGGCCTTAATATCGGCCTCTTGTAAAGGAGACTTTTGTTGTTGTGATTCAATATATAAGTGATATATTGTTGCTGGGTTTTTCTCCCTCAAGAGGAGGGTTTTCCCAGGGTATCTACTATGCTCTTGTGTTGAATTTTTTGAATTAATTTTATGTGCATTACATCTGATCATAAAACTAGCAATGCCTACAAAGGTTGAGCTAACTAAAAGAAGGGATAACGCCTTGTACTTTCAAATTTGAATTTACGACACTTGCATCAAAATAACCCTAGTCAATGATGGAGCTACAGTAAACAATGTTCCCTTCTTCCTTTTGCAAAGGATGGGATATAGTTAAACAAACATCACCTCTTATAGGCATACTCTATGAAGATACAACACCTTGAAAGTTACCACCATTGGAAAAATCAATATCCCAATCACTCTTGGACCTAAGATGGTTCCCACCATGTTTTATGTTTACCAACGAGGACACAAGTTATAATTTGTTATTGGGAAGGCCTTTGGATTCATAAGATAAAGGCCATTCCTTCTACCTTATTTTAGGAGATCAAATTCCTACATTTGGGAAAGATCTATGTTGTGAAGGGAGACCCTGAATCGTTCAACATGCTTAAAAAGAATATGACCAAGAAGAGAGTGAAAATACTTGTGAACTATGAGTTGTCCACCAACCAAGTCACAATCCCAAAACCTACACCACAAACCATTCACCTAAGAAAGAAATAAGAAACCAAAAAAAATAGTTAAATATCTAGAAACTTTTGTGTTTAAAAAAAAACAAGACTTTGAAATGCATCACAATTGTTTTCATGAAGATGACCACAAAAATAATTGAGTTGCTAGAGAAGGATGAGAACTTTCAATTCCCTTTCAAAGGAACCATTCAACGCTTTGTGGTTAATGTGTTTCTAAATCTTGACATCTTTACAAATGCTGACGAAGATGTGTCAAAAGGAGTACTTGAGCTTACATCTAGACCATTAGTGAGTGATGCATTACAAATACTCCAAATATATGATACTCCATTGCTACCTCCCACGAAGTGGCTAACTCCTACAAACCAAATCCCCTCTAAACATCATCAAAATATCTAACGATCTTGAAAAATTTAATAAGAGTAACTTTGGTAACACTAAGAGAGAAGAATTTGAAAGTAAACCCAATGTTACCCTCAAACCATCAAAAAAGGAAGACACCTTGCAACCACAAATAGACAAAATCTTGCAAAAAAATTCCAAATAGCCAAGACCCTACCCAAGTCAACAACAAAATGAAAATCTCCAAATGTTATTGTCGAGTGGTCCTAAACTTGACGATTGCATATTTGTTGATGCTAGAAAAAACAAACTTGAAGGTGATCTAAAGGTTCTAAAGATACAATCATAGTTATACGGAGTTTCCTGACGGGGAGACAAGGGACGAGGGGATCAAGGGCCTAAGTTTGGGGACAATGAGGGGTGGCACAAATACATATAGTACTTGAAAAAATAGTTATAAAAAGATGTGTAAGGAACAAGTATAAGAATTGCAAATGAAACTTTGGCATACTAAGCAAATTTTAAAATAATAAACATTAAAAACATGGCAATGATTGCATTAAACATTAACAATGATTGGGTAGAGGTTTGGGGGCAAATCAAAAATAAGTATAAGAATTGCAAATGAAACTTGAAATGATAATTGATATTTGATATTCGTTATTCAAAAAGGAGAGGAATACTCCTTATATAAAGAATTACAAGATGATGTTTCTAAAAAGAAACAATCGTTAACTAAACAAAACTAAAGCAAATAACTGAAAGTAACTAAAACTAATAGAAAGCAATCTAAGTTAACTGAAAGCTAACTAACGACTAACTAAAAGTTAAATGACCGTTAAATATTACAATAATACTTTAATACCCTCCCTTAATGGTCATTCTACTAACTAAACTAAGTTTATCCATGATCTTCTGGAAACATATCATCGGTGACTAATAGCTAGAGAAGCATAACTACCTCGCAATTACTGGTCCTTTCCACAGAACAATCAAATCTAGGCACTAGCACTCAAAAACTGTGAGCTTCCTCTACTTCCAGGTATTATAACTTTTCCCATTGAACCTCTAGGTACTTTCCAACATGATGTTGGTCAAAGATGTCATTCCTCCCGTTTTCCAAAAGCACAAAAAATGAGGTAAAGTCTGCGATCAGCTGGCACTCAATCAACCGGCACAACTCCCACAATTTTTAAAAAATCGTCTAAAATAAAGAGGCTCAAAAAAAGCAAGATTTTTTTAGAAAAAAACCTTCATAAACTTTGATGATCAACAAAAAAAATTTATAGAAAAAAATTTCAAAAAACTCTTCAAATCTTCAAAAAGTCTTTGGCATGATTATTTTCAACAAAGAGCAAAATTTTTTCAAAAAATTTTCAAAAACTCTAAAATAAGGCAAGATTTTTCAAAAATCTTCAAAAACACTTGAAACCTTTTTAGAAAAAAATTTCAAAAAACTCTTGCAGGAATCTTCAAAAAAAAGAAACCCACGATTTGCATAAAAAAAAGATTTTTGCAGAAAAAAACCATCACAAAACTTTTAGAAAAACCCATGAAATGTAGGGTCGCGCGGGCAGATAGGAAGTCACAAAAAGAACTGCTGCTCGAAAAACCCTTTTGCTAGAAATCCAACACGAGTTTCAGAAAAACCCATCGCATCCAGCAAATCAAAAAAAAAAACACTGCAATTTTTCAATGCAAAACAAGAAACACAAGTAGGAAAAAGAACACTGACTTCCTTCAAAAAAACCTTGCAAAAAACCCTACACAAGTAGGGGAAAATCATGCACTAAAATGCATGAGATGGCTGAGTTCAAGAAAACCCTAGACCAATCTTCACAAAACAAAGTCACGCGCCAAAAATCTACAAATATGTCACCAAAAGAAACTTCAAAAATCCAGATGATTTTCCTTCAACAAACCCACGAAAAATCTTCTAAGAAAACCCTTTGAAAACTAGCACGAACGAAGCCAAGATATTTTAGAAATAAACCCTTCTATTGTTGATAAAATCGGCTCACAAAATCTCTTCAAAATTCCTACAAATTTTTTAGAGAAAAAAGCCTTCAATTAAATAAAAATCGGCTAGAAAACTTCTCCACGAATATTATAAAAAATCTGCCAAAAACCTTTCGAAATAATTTTTCAACTTTCTGAGTAAACCATTAACATTTGTTTTTTTTTAAAACCGACCAAAACATCTAAGAAATTAAAAAAAAATCCTTAGGAAACCACAAATTTTTATTACTAAAAAATTTGCCAAAAAAGATTGAGCCTAAGCTCTAATACCATAAATGATAATTGATATCCAATATTCGTTATTCACAAAGGAGAGGAATACTCCTTATATGAAGAATTACAAGACGATGTTTCTAAAAAGAAACAAGCATCAACTAAACAGAACTAAAGCAATAACTGAAATTTACTAAAACTAACAGAAAGTAATATAAATTAACTGAAAGCTAACTAACGACTAACTAAAAGCTAAGATGACCATTAAATATTACAATAATACTTTAATATTGGCATATTAAGTAAAGTTAAAACCAATAAACATTAAAAACATGGAAATGATTGCATTGAACATTAACGATGGTGGGTGGAGGTTTGGGGTCAAGGGGCAATGCCCCTTGTGAGTGTTTGGGGGCAAAGCCCCCATTGGGATCAAGGGGCAATGCCCCTTGCAAGGGTTAGGGGGCAAAGCACCCAACAAAGTTGAGGGGCAGAGCCCCAACCAACAAGCACAAATTAAGGCCTTCAAAACCTCACAAACCTTCATGGAAAATGTAATTTTCACAATTTTATCACCTATTTTTTGCAACTCCTAGAAGTCCCTGGGATGATTAGGAGACTCCTCAAAGTCTCTTGAGTCCCCAAACCAAGTCGCGTCTCAAAAACATTCCCAAGACTTGGGCGATGGTGAGAGGTAAAGTTTCCCCCAAATCTTCGCATCCCCAAGATGTCCCCCTCTTGGAAACACGAGATTTTTTTTGGGGGGATGCATCCTTGGGGAACACTGGATACAACTGATAAATGAGAAGCCCACACATGAACCATCACCTAGTAATTATTGGTTCAAATGACAACTACGAAATGCCCCAAGTCCAAGTCAATTCCATTGAAAATTCCCATACAAAGATTAAGTATTGGAGAGTTATGATAGAAATAAATGATGCAAATCACTATTGGAACAATAAACCCATCAATCCTAGAATTTTTGGAGAAATATGAAGATTATTCCATGGATTCACATCCACAAGTAGATCAAAAATTAAGGATCAATTTTGTTTTCGCAAAAAAGCAAGAACCTTGTATCCTATGTAACAACCCCAGTGTTCTACTCAGTAAAATTTCAAAGTTTTCACCTCAAGTGAATGATCCATGATGCCATAAAATAGCAATAAAAAAATTTCTTTTCCATAATGTAAAGTACATGCACATTTGAAATAAACACTATTCCAAAATTCCATTGCATTTCAATGTAATTTCACAAATCTTTCCACAACATAGATTTCATAGTGAATAAACTCAAGTTTATCATTCATGATTACATCCTTCCATATAAATGGGTACATGATACATACATATGTAGCTCTCCTGAGCTTTATTGGCAATAGATATACAACTGGTCCTAATGTTACTACATTGGTGCATACATTTTAGATGTCCTCGTTCCCTGGTGCATACAATCTAGTTCACCCCAATATTGGCGCAAAATTCGCAAACCTTGGCCACCAACTAATGAGGAGAAGCACCATTCAAGCGCTTTTCCGCCAACCATGGACTAACTACAGTCCCCCACATATCTCACACATATGGTATGATGTCCCTACCCTTCGACGAAGAGTTTGGTAAGGTAACCTCATAACAATAGCCTATCTAAGCTTAGTGTTATGTCCTACATAACTAGAACTTGTAGACACTACAATCTTGAACTAGCATGCATAAAAGGAACACAGTGAATTGACAGTGCAACCAGTGGCAAATTACACTACTTTGGCCAAAGTATTCTCACCCAGTACTTCGAGTGACAATCATCCTATTCACATACACTACCATAGCTCAATTTGGATTATGAGCATTCATATACTATGCTTAGGTAATTTCCTTCCATAGGTAATCTTTAACCTCAACCTATTCCCTTTTCAAATCACAAAGATACTTCTCTCAAGTATTCACGTATACAAGCTATTTCCTCCAGGAATAACCTATTTCCTTCCCTGGACAATCTAATCCAGGAATAACCTATTCCCTTCACTAGACAATCTAATCCCAGGAATAACTTTATATTCTAAAATATAACTACATAAGCTTCACCATATCATAGAATAAACACTCATAAATAATTAACTCCACTCAGGAATATATCACGACAATAAGTGATTCTCCTCAAGAGTATAATCTCATTAATAAATGACCTCAATAGAAGAGAAATCATATTAGTAAATGATTCTATTCGAGAGTGTAATCTCCTTAGTAAAACGGGTTATTCAAAGAGTAGAAACTTGTCAACAATATGACTTCACATCAAGAGTATAAAGCAACCAAACAAGTAACAACTAAAACTCAAGAGGTAATCCCACCTATGGCTCCAATCAAGTAGCAATTCATAAACTCTAGTGATCAACTTAATCACATAGATGAGCCTCAACTTTGGTATATCCTAATCCTAGGATAAAGTCAACAATCATCAATCAGTCCAATCATGTAGGTTAATCTAAACCTATGTGTTCCAAACAAAGATCAAATAAACAACCCAACCTTGGTTCCAATGCATAAACAAATAAATATTCCAACCTAGTAGGTAATTCTTAACCTAGGGTTTCAATCATTAATCAAATATACTTCTCAACCCAAATAGGTTACTCTCAACCTAGGGTTTCATTCAGTAGTAAAGTAATGATCATCATTCAAGTATAGATTAGCAATATGACGTCTCATTCTATCATATCTTTCATACTATCACTATTGATGTATTGCTAACCTTATCATTCCTAAGGTTTCCTAGCATTATAAGCTAACAGTGTCAAGTCACTTCATGACATTGATACATTTCACATTATACATGTAGTGTAAACTACCTATGTATAGAAACATCATTATCTAAATTCCTATATAGGTTATATAAGAGTATTAAATCACTCCCTTAAGCTATTCATGCTTTCATCATATCTAGTATATAATACTATTGACGACATCCACTCCTTAATATGGAGTATGTAAAAACACCCACAAGGAAATCATAACAACTAGACTCTTTTTCTTTCCAATAAGCAAATAGATCATTATTCTATTTCAAGCAATCTAATGCATTTCCAAATAAACATACAAGACATTCAATCTTTCACAAAATAGATAAAACGTAAAGAGAGTAGAATCTCATGCCTGTTATATGCTATAACCAATTGACCCATTGGTTCCTTAATCAAGCCTACTCCAAGAATCAGCTTCACAATTCCCCTCAATTCCTTAATTCCTCACAATAATTCTCACACTAAAATCCGTACAATTCTCTCACAAAGAAACTCTTAGCTCAAGCAATAATATCTCAGATAAGAAAAGCAGCAGTTTTGCAAGTGAATGTGTATCCAAATGAGGTAAGAGTGCCTCTATTTATACCCAAAACCCAGCATCTACAGGCTAGAAACAAGGCCAATGAATTGACACTTCTCAGCTCAATTCAATCAACTCAGCTTGATAATCAAAAAGGTGGAAAATTCTATCTCAATATTCATCCAAACAGAATAGCGGGTCAACTCTTTGCTTGGCAACCGCATGTTGACCAATTCATATTTGCACATGTTCTATCTGGAAATCGACTTACAGGTTTAAGAGAATTCTATTCAATCATTGAATTCATAATATGGCGCCAACAATTCACCATATTCCCTATCATTTAGCTTGTTGTTTCACAGAAGAATAAGTCAATACTCTTATTGGTTGCATTTTACTTACCTGACTTGGTCATTGCCAAAGCATTTGACACATAATCAAATGGATCGACTTCACTTTATACCACTCTATGCGCTGCCCTTGCATGCTTTACTCATATATTACTTACTTGGCAACATACAAACTATTTCTCTTTTTGTGTGCAACATATGAGTCCTCTTTTTATGCGTTGTCCACCGCATATAGACCCCTCTTCATGCGTGAGACTTTAATTCACTCATTCTCTATGCATTGGCCTCTATTACCATATGCGCTAAGGTTCATAATAAAGCATTTGTTATTAATATATTCGTAGTTTTACTATGCGCTGCCCATATAGGCAACAATTAACTTGGTTAAAAGACCCCTCTCTCTCACATATGCGCTATGCATATATTTGCGCCACCACTAATACAAAGTATTGCATAAATATCAATCTCCATTGATTTATACAAATTAATTTGTATTAATTGATTCATAATATAATCAAACTGATATATATATATATAGATATTCATCAAAATAATCATATTCAATCACATATCAATATACGTGTATATGCGTCTATTATTGTATATGTTTATACATATGTAAACATCATCGATACATACATATATTTATATACTTTAGTAAATACCTACATACATACATATATATAAATATTAACCAAAACCATAATCAATCAAGTCGACCAACCAATTCCAATAAGCCAAGACTATGACCAAGGGTTTACTTACCCGATTCATGGACTAACCCGACTCAAGTAGACCAAATTGGAATGTGAGTGTGTGTGATAGCTCAATAAGGCCGAATTAAAGGTTACTGGACCAAACACTTCTCCTAAGTGATACTTCCCCTCCCTTCCAGAGGCGTGAACCTGTACCTGCATCCAACTTAGCACATAGTAATAGTAGTCAGATGCTCACATGAAATCCACATGCATCATAAAACATTAGCATATTCATAATGCAATACATGTTCTTTCATTGTACTTACTCCTTCAAAGCAATAACATCTTAAGACCTATTTCTATGTTTCATTCTTTTATCAAACATATCAAAATCAAAATTTCGATTCATCATCCTATTTACTCATGAAGGTAAAAGTAACTCAGTAACAATAAGACGAGGTGTATCATCCTACATGAACTACATGAGTTCTTGCAATCTATTAGGGATTGAGAGCACATACAAAATAATTTTAGATGCGAGTTTGATATCCTAAACAATGTTTTGTCTAACTAAGGGGTTCCCCATAAGGCAACATTTCATCACCAAGCCTTCTCTATGTTTATTGCATAAAATTTCTGGATTAGATTGTGTCTGAATTTTTTGCATCAACGTTTCAAATCACACTCTGTGATTCATCATCAGGATAAGAGAGCATAAGGATGAAAAAATTGGAGAGATCTCAACCCAACCAATTAAAGTTAAGGACTTAGTACTTGAAAAGAGGAACCTCAAGAACAAGAGATATAAAAAAGGAAGAAAAATTCACATAGATTGGAATGGCCCTCACATTGTCAAGGAAGGCACTAGTAATGGTGCTTTCCTTTGTGCACTATGGAAGGTGAGGAATTTGGAAAATTTGACAATACCCTCCACATCAAGAACTATTATATTTTAAAAAAAATTATTAAAAAAATGCACAAGAATTGCATTTTGTTCATCCCACCCTATTATGTGTAGTTGATCACTCTTTTCTTGATTTTCATCCTAGTTAGAGGCATTGGTTGCTAATATATATGTTAACTCTACTAAGTCATGAGATTTCCTCATCACAAAAAATACAATTATTCCCATTACATTTCCAATTATCTATATAAATTAGTTTTGAGCTTTGAATTGATCCTCCTCTTAGTCACTAGCATTGTCTAGCTATATTCTCATCATGCAACTCACTCAACCTACAATACTACCTAGAAATTAACATGTAAGTCTCCTCAAGTCTCGTCAACAAAGGAGAAGTCTTAGAAGCCAGTAAGTACCCATTTGGTTGCATCTAACCCCTTACTTGCTTTACCTAATCTTCAATGATGAGCCCTTACTTCTTCCTAATAGCATAGGGTTAGATCAATAGGGTCCATCAATCCTAAAGTCAAAAATCAAAAGCAAAAAACAAAAAGGAGAATAAAAAAAGGAAAATCATTCCACAATGTCCATAATCTTGGATGTAGATTTTGATTGAGACTACATGGGTGACATTAAAAAAGAAAGTATATAAGCAAAGCACACACACATACACAAGTTAGGTGAAACAACCAAGAGTCCTACTCACCTTCATAAGACCAACCTTGCTAAGGACGCTTTCCTTTACCCCAATGTTTGACCTATTGGCCATCATAGATCTAAACCTAGATAGTATTTATAAAACTAGTTCCCTAATGATGTCTAGCGTTAGTTTAATAGTCAGTTTAGATTGGGATCAATCTTTTGCCCTTTGTAATTTTCATTTTCCCTATTCACACTTAGTTCCCTTTGAATCCTACATCTTAGAAATCTAGTGAGCAAGCTACATATATTAGTTAACCCGCAATCCACTAGGTCAAGAATCAATAAAGAGCAATCATAGTGTCTACAGTATATCTATAATATCTAACAAATAAATCATTGCAAAGTGAATCTATATATCTCTGACATCAATGCAAATATTCATCCATCATCCACATGTTGTAAATTGATGTATATCCATCATGCATACATCATAAAACTAGAAAATACAAAAAGAGAAATAACACATAACTTAATACATCTGCAAGCCAAACTCTAAATCATCCACATGCACAAGGAGAAAACAATACATACAAGGTTGAATGCGACAAAATATTAGCCAATCTAAATTATAATAAATCTAGACATGCATGGATATCAATTTCTAAGTACAAAAGCTCCATCATAGAAGACATCAAGAATCAAAAAAATGAACAAGCATCTACACATCTCGATACAAAATCTCCCCATGCAAGGGGGCAAGTCAAAAATCTACTAGATAAAAACCAAGCAAGTCATTGAACATCCAAGACATCCCTATGATCCCAACTGCTTAGGGCTCCTACTCCTTTGAATCTTCCCACTCTTTGTTGTCTTTGACCAAGTTGGAGTCCTCTCTTTGTGCTCATGTGTCTGAGAGTAGGCAAGTGTCCAAGCTCATGATTGGGAGAGTGTGTGATGATGAGGACCACCTCTTAATCCTATTATCTCTCTCAAAACTCACCTGTATGCAAATATCAATGTTCACCCTCTATATGGCTAGGATATCCTCACTACCATGCTGAGCAGGAGCAAAAACACCTATATAATGGCCTATAGATAAGGGCAAATGCGCATCTACCAAGAGCTCATCTCTCCTCCATATAACAATGGAAGAAGTCTCCATCAATGAAGTGAGAATCATATTACACCACTCACCCACTATGCCTACATCACCGAAGCATAAAGAAAATCATAATGTTGGTAACACATCAAGAGCATAATCAATAAATATGCTAAGTAACATAAGCAAATGGAAATCAAATGATAATGAGTAGCAAAAGTAAGAACTAAATGTAAAAGCACTCATGAGGATCTCCTGCCTATTGGGATGGATCACCCACCTTCATTTACTCCTCAATCTACTAGGTAAAGGGCTCAATCTATCAAGGGGAATCCTATTGTATGGGAGCGTATTAATGAGCTACTTCCCCATCTCCTCTATCCTCTTCCTCTCCCTATTGTGCAATGCTCTCCTTTTCCTTGTCACTAGGGGGCATGATCTATCATGTCCCCAATATTGTAACCTATGGAAATACAAACAACTCAATAAAATGGATATCAAAATTATAAAATTTCAATTTAAATATTATTATAATAATATTATATCACTGATATTATTAAGCAAATAAGATAAAAACAAAATACATATTAAAACTATAAATATTAGTAATTTAATTATAATTATCACAAGATAATATTATAATTAAATTATCAAATACAATATTATAAATATTAAAATATAAAACAATTTAAATATTATAATCATATTAGAATAAAGAGCAGAGGACATGGGAGTGGAAACGAAAATATATGGGGATTCTAAGCAATAGGTCAGATCGCCCCTAGAGAGCAATTGGTCATCGATTCTGGTTTCACATTCATCAGAAGATATCAGACACACTTAAAGAATAACTATTGCAGAAACAGCGAACCAAGGTGATGTATTCACTTAGCAATAATATCTAGCATTTTCGAATATGACAACAGAAAAATCTTTCACAATAAATGATTAACATCTGATGCATTAATCTCTAGTTCCTGCAATAGACTCTTTCCATGGCCCGATCTGCTTGCTTCCGTGCTGTGTATAATCCTTGACTGTTTTTATCGAATATGTCTGAGCCTGAATATACAAATCTTATTTACAATCAAGCATAATCTGATCATTAAGATAGCTGCACTTCTGAAATGGCTAACCCTAATTTCTGTATTGGTCAAAGCATTGTCTTCTTTAAATATATAAACTTAATGCTATTTACATATCAGTAGAAAGAAACATTAATAGGACTGTCCATAGGTAGATATGTATATTGTCTCTTCATTAATTTAGAATTGAATATACATAATAGATGTCGCTGATCTGATTATTGGTGCAATGATTTCTTTAGTATTACTATGACGATAATTGTTCTAGGAAATAATGTTGATATTGACCTAAAGAATCAATGATAAATGCAAATGCATTTGATTGCTTAAAGATTGTCTTCTGGTTGTTTGCAAACCTACTAGGGAGGAAGGGCCTGAGAAAAGTGGTGCCTAGAAACCCCACTCAAGATCCACCCCCGAAACCCAAGGCAAGGATGGACCATGGATGAGTGGAAACTCCACTTAAGATCCACCCAGTCCTAAGGCATAGGTGGGCCATGGAGGGGTGGGGGTCCCACTCAAGATCCGCCTAGGCCATGGAGGGGTGGTAGGCCTAGACCACTTATAAGCTCCGCTGGCTTTCCCCAATAGGTTAAGTGTCTTCTGAGGTGATGACATGGGTAGAGAAAGTAGGTACAAGTCGCTAAGAAGAGAGAGTTGTGGTACACAACCTCTTGGTCTTAGCAAAGGACTTTGGGCAGATCTACCCATGCCACTCCTCCTATGTCTTCATTATTGCTTTTGTGATTATGTTTATATTTTGGATATCTAGATATTAATGCTAACAAACATATGTATATGTGGAAATGTTGTTAATATGGTGAATGCAGATTTCAATCCAAGATTACTTCATTAGAGAAAACATTCCTTTGAAAAGCAGAATCCCTAAACCTAATCAACAAGCAAATTCTAGGGCAAAGTAGGACAAGGGATGTTACATGATCCTCATATCCACCACCTGCAATTGCCAATCAATGTGCCTAGCGAGGTGGTTGTCCTCTTTGAAGTGGTTCCTATGGTGGTGCTTGTTCGCCTCTCCATATCATCCTCACAATAGAAAACCCTAGAGTGGCAAGATACCACAAAGTTGCCCCCCTTTGAATCTTTGTGCACCCCCAAATTGACCTATGATATGTAGCCATTGGGTGTAGCATTGCAAGTGGGACCTCTCCAAACTATTACAAGATGTGTCTCATGAATGGATCTCAACCACCTTACTCCTTTACATCAAGAGGACCTCTCCTCTATAATAAGTTTGTATGGCATCGTCCCCAAGCCATTGTCCAACCATGTCCACATAAGGTTCTAAGATTGTATCCGCATTTGTAAGGCTCGCCACTATCCATGTCCCTACATCAATGTTCCCAACACTGTCCAATTTAATTGCCCTAGGGACCGTTTGACCAAAAATAGGCATGAGTCGCTAAAAAAGTCTAAAATGCTCAAATATCCATCTCATAACTAGTGAGGGATGGCTAAAAGACTACACTTTGCACCACGCAGTTTGATACAAGTCATGGTAAACTCAGGCCAAGATGTCCATGCCCTAAGCGAAAACTCAACCCTACTCCATGTGTTGTATGATGGGAGCCCAATTGTATTTGAGGATGCTCGCCTTCTTGTCTTCAAATAACCTAGAGACAATCATGCCTATAATCACCTTTCAAAGAGGCAAAATCTCCAAATATGGCACTATAGTCAATTGTACTCACCTCCTTGCATGGGGATCCTCATCTCCCATGTAAACTACTCACGTAGTCCTCTATTATTTAATGGTCCAATAGACATCATAAAGAATGATTGTCCACTCCCCTAACACTCCAAGAAATAGGAAGGCATTCCATTCTACATCTAGTAGGTAAGGATTTCACAACAAATCTTGCTCAAAGGATGAACAGGTGTAACACATGGTACTCGATCCAACCCAGCCTTTTACGGTATAGCCTAGTCATGAACTAACAAATCTCTTATAGTCTACACTAACCATGATTGCTCTCGTGCATCACTTCATCAGATGTATGAATCTTGCCAACCATAGTTTAAACTTTCTCAAAAAATCCAAAAATAAAATGCAAAACCTATCAAAAACACAACTTAAAAAATTAAAAATCAAAAAATTGGAGAAATGACCCAAAACCATAGAAAATTAAGCTCTCTATTTACAATCACCCCTTTCCACAAGTAGTGATTGTGAGTTCACCAAGGTGATTCATAATTTTCTCATCGCAAATTCATGCCCACATTAATTGTTGTTAGTTTAGTAATTCCATTACTCTGATTTTGTTGCACTCTGCCCCAAAATTCAAACCTAGGATAGAGTAGTTTTAATTTGATAAATTAAATTAGTCTTATTCTTGCAAGAATTACTTTTAGAACAGCAGTGTTATTCTTTCCAAATCCAACAGCAAACCTACTGCGTTTTCTTCAATGGAACAAGTGAACCAGCAAGCATATGATCAAACAAGGTCAACCAACAAGCAACAAGCAGATCAAACACTTTCTTTATTAGTATTGTAATAGAAAAATCAAAATATTCATATTGTGTTCCAAATTGCAGAAGTGTCAATTTGATTGGAAAAAAACAAAAAAAGTAGTCTGAATTCATTATTAATTAATTTCGTTTGTTTCTTGTTCAAAAAAGGCAAAAGAAGTCTGGTTTTGCTTATTTTAGCTTTCAGATTTGTCTTTTAACATAGAATAGTCTTCCTTTTACATGCATGCAAACACATATAAACAGGAAAATACCCAAAAATATAGTTCATTTCAGCAGTCTTTCATAGTTAGATTCAATTTATTTGAGCGAACACATTTGAAAAACATGTTGTACACCAAAATTAAAAATTTTGTTACACTTATATATTTTGAAGAAATGAGTAAAAGTCTATTTAAATCTGTCAAAAAGGTCAAAATTGGGGTTTGTATGTCTTGCATGAGGGGTTTAAACTCAAAATTTCCAAAATCTGACAATTTGGGTCTACTTAGAGTGACCTAATCTACAAAACCCAGATCTCAATTTTTCATCCCTACTTTTTAGGAAAATTGCTATTTTTAGAAATTTTCTAAAAATAGTAGGTTTTTCTAGGTTTCTTTCGAAACGAATATTGGCAAAATTTTCTAGAAATAGAAAGTTTGTCCGCCAGGGCCCAAATTGATTTTGATTGGCTCAAAATACTTCCACATCAGACTGGTGCAGTCAGAATCAAGAAAGATCAATTTTGCCCTAGTGGATCTATTCTGCTTTTTTAGAAGCATATAAGGAGCTCTAAGGTCATCAATGGAGGTCAATCAGCTACTAGGCGTCAGATTCAACACTCAAGCATTGAGTAGAAGGTGAGTTGGTGAGCAAGCACAAAGAACGAGGAAAGAAGGTGAAAACTGTGAAAATTTGACTAAGTCTACTTGACATGGGCACCCCAGGAGAGAATAGGCGCCCATCTTTTTAGGGCATCAAATGATAAAATTAGGGTTTGAGCTCCCAGTCAAAGTTGTTCAAAATCCTTCCAGCTCCACAACGAGTCCGGCAATGCAGTCATCAAACCATCCAGTCACCCGGAATTCGAGATTGAACAGAGAGTTTTTAAACAGAATACAGAATGAAAATCACGAAAAAGTTTGAAAAGTTTCTAAGTCTGGAGCAAATGGGCGCCCCTAAAGGAGATAGGCGCCCAAGATTTTGATGGCTTAAACAGGAGAATTTTCCAATGAAGACTCCAACGTGACTTCATCAGATTTGATCAAGCTTTCCAACAAGATCTCCAACACATCAAGTGGAGCTGGTAGTCGCCAAATGCAGCAAGCAGAACGGAGGTTCCGACAAGAGCCAGAGTCAAGAGCAAGAAGAAAACACAGAGAAATTGGCTAACTCTGGTGAGGTTGGGCGCCCCAGCTTGCTAGGGGTGCCCAAGCTTTTGGAGCATCAAATTTAACTTTTTGATGAAGTGATCTCCAGAAGACCCTTATTGGAATCTTCTCAGCTTCGCGACGAGCCCAGCCATCAGTCAATCCAACGCCTGGATCTCTAGATTTGACAAGATCATCTGTAGAAAAGGAGTTAATGAAGAAACAAGAAAATTTTCTAAGTATGGTCAAGTTGGGCACCCCTAGAGAGAAAGGGCGCCCAAGGTTTTGGAGCTTGAAATGATAAAATTTGCCGATGCAGTGTCTTAGATCACCTCGTTGGTTTCAATCGAGCTATCCAATGAAGCTGTCAGCCAGTCAGTCGGATCAACATAGCCCTGGAATCAAGAATTCATTAGAGATCAAAAGGGAAATGAAGAACTTGAAAATCATAAAAATGGCTAACTCTGGACAAAATGGGCGCCCCTAGAGGAAATAGGCTCCCATGAATTTGAAGGTCAAAACGAAGTTTTTAGCCAGAGACGCCTCTAGAACAATTTTTCCAAAATCAGTCAGGCTACACGATGAATCATCCAGCTCACTTGTCGGATCAATCTAGAAGTCGGAGATCAAGGTCAAAGAAAGGCTTCAAAATGGAGAAAAGTTTAAAAACCTCAAGAAATGGCTAAGTCTGAGAGAAGTTGGCGCCCCTAGCCAAGAAGGGCGCCCAACTTGCCATGCCTTAGCCAAATTTCAAAAATTGCAAGATGAAGAGAATGTCCAAATTCGTTGTACCAGCTGATTTTAGGGTTTTGAAGATTAAAGCAAAAGAAAACAAACCTATTTCAAACCCTAAGTCTATTTAACACCTCTCTTTCATGTAATTTTCATTATTTTTGCAGGTGGCATCCAAAGGAGAAAGTGGAGCAGCAAATTTGAAGTGATATTTCAAGATTCAAAAGCTCAAGGTTGCTGATTTTCATAAATAATTTTCAGACCAGCAACATAAGACCTTGCTTTTTTGTGCTTTTTCATTCAGAACATCATTTTTTTTTAAGGAGAAGATCAAAGAATTCAATTTTCAGCCTTCTGAGTCTGCTCAACTCATTCTTCTGAAGAATTTTTTGGAGAAATTCATCAAGTTGCAGCAGCTAGTTTTTATTTGCATGTCAGTGAAATCCTCAGTATATTCAAAATTTTGATCATCTAGGTCCTCTCAAAACAATCTTCTGAAGAAAACCCAGATTTCAGCTTTTTTCAAGAAAATTTCAAATTCTAGGGTTGGCAGTTTTTTCCATCAGCCATCAATGTTTTTCAAATCTGATCAACTAGGTCCATTTCTAATTGTATTTTGAACAAAACCCAGGTGCCAGCTTTTTTCGTAAAAAGTTGAAGAAATTAGGGTTTGCTGCTTTTTCAGTCAAAATTCAAGATTTTCAAAAACGGACGATCTGAGTTGTCTTGCAACGAAATTCTGAGCAAAACCCATATCTCAAAAAAAAATTCAAAAAATTGTCCGTGTGATGAAGAAAAACTCAGCATTCTAAAAATAGTAAATTGCTCAAAACTTGTCTGAACCTAGGCAAGTTTACAGTCATTCTTCAAGGTTTTCAGAATGGAGTACATTCCCAATGTTTTCAAGACCAAATCAGCTCTCTATCATGATTACATCAAAACAGTTGAGACGGACTTGCATCACATCAAACCAGTGTTTGATCTACATGCTTTGGAGAACGCAGGCAACACTACAATCAGAAACTTGGGACACTCTGGACTCCTCGCAGCAGCGTCTATTCCTATATCAGTTCAGAGTCTCAAGTTTGTAATCACTTGCCTCAAGCATTACAATCTGGCTACAAGGGAGATCCAGTCAGTTGATGGCAGATTGATTTGCAGTTTGAAACCTGATATGATCGAGAAATGCTTTTCCATTCCTCCTTGGCCTGAAAGTGTCACTATCTCAAAGGGTGAATGTGAAAGGATGTGGGAAATGCACAAAGACAAGTATAGTAAGAAGATTGCACAGAGGTGGATGAAGGAGAAACATAAGACTTTGCCTAAGAACGTTGGGCGAGGGGAGTTTAGAGATGAGATTGCCATCATAATCACCTTGCTCAACAGGGTAACTGGACAAGAAGATGCTACTAAGTTTCAACCCTGGATGTTCTACGCCATACCCCACATCATGAAGAAGACTGAGTTCTATGATTGGGCCACCTTGATCAGTGATAGCCTCCATCAGCAGATAATAGAATACTTCCAGATTCAAGAGTTCCACATGGTTTCCTACCTCGTCTACCTAGTGGCCTTCCAAGGTCAATTCAGAGGGTTGAACACTGAAGGATCTCTGAACATACAGCATATCTACAACTATTACCCTCAGTTGGAGTTCACAAAGTCATTGCATCATTATAAGAGGGTGATCGAGGCTCTTCTTTTCATCAGTGAATTTGTCACAGAGATTCCTTCTCGTTACAGTCTCGAAGATGGTTCCTACGTTAGGTTAGATGAAGTGCAAACTCAGTTTCAGAGTGTTGTTCGCAACTGTGATAGCAACAGTCCAGTTGGCGGGAGAATGAGTCATATTTCCATGATGTTAGCAAAGTTTGAAAAGGCAGCCAATGAGGTTGAAGATTTCTTGAGATCAATTGCAAATGGAGAGTATATCTTGGAAAAGCGTAACTTTGCTATTGATGGGATAGATGCATCGAACCGGGACACAATTTCCTGCTTTTTAGCGGATGTCATTGAGATTTAAAGCAAGCTTTCTTCTAGAAGCTTTCTTTCCGCTTTCTTTCTATTCTCAGAACAATTCTTATCCATTCTTTGAGAAGAGAAAGAAGATAAATTGTAATAGTTGGCATTTCCTGCTTTTCCTACTTTCTTAGGTGTTAGATGTTATCTTCTTTCTAGATTTAGAAATAAAGCTTGCTTGTTGAGCAAGCCCTAGATTGTGAAAGCAAGGAGATTTTAGGGTTCCCTACTCCTCTGCTTGCCTATAAATAAGAGCCTTTGCTCATTAGTTTTCTTTAACCATGCTAGTGATAACAAAACGTTGAGCCTAAGTGCCTTCTATTGTTATTCAAGTGTTGTTCAATTGTTTTATGATAGCGAATTGTTGAGTCTCTTTTAGCCAACAAGTAGTTGTTGTAATTGTTGTTCTTTTTGTGTAAGAACAAGCTTGCAAGCCTCTTTAGCTGCAATTTCTTGTTCCATGCATGTGTTTAGTGTAATCTTTGTTCCAGAAGTTTGAGAAATAAAGTCCTGAGCCTCTTTTGCCTCGATATAATGTCTCAAGTTTATGTCTATCGTGTTATGCTTATATGATCTTAAAGTTCAGCTTGCATTGAAAGTTAGTAAATGTATGTTGAGAGGAGAGTTTATCTGAGTACGTTTATTGTGTTATGCTTTATGATCTTAATTTCAGCCTACATTGAAAGTAAGTAGATGTATGTTGGGAAAGGGTTTATTTTAGCACTTTGTCAGAGAATCAAACCTTGTTTATTTCTATTTTCTCTTGCTCTGCGTTTACTTGAGAAAATAGAAACGTCTTTAGCGTAAGTTAGTCGTAGTTGGAATTCTTAATCAAAAAATCTCAGCTGCAGCATCTTGTGTTTTATAAACCTTTTGCTCTAGCTGAACCAAAAAGATAGGCAAATTAGATTTAATTTACTTTCTTTCATACCATCAACAAGAGGGAGCTTCTCCTCCTAATTTGAATAGCAGTTTATTTGTGCATACCTGTCTATTTCAAATACGCATTCCAGAGGTGCGAATTTAAACGCCAACAAAACACAAAAGGATTAGTTCATCTACATTGTTATTTCAACATCTAGGTTAATTAAACATTTATCACAAACATCATAACTTTACAAAAATGACAAAGTAAACACTAAAACCTTTCCAATTTGAGCAAAGTGAGCTCCAAATCTAGTTTTAGACATTCACACCTTCAACAATCAAACACCAACAAATGCACACAACTTGAAATTAATCTGAAAAATAAAGTTAACCAAAAACACAAACAAAGACTTCAAAGGAACGTCTAGTCATATTTTCTCCTTCTTGGTCACACTTCGCATATCATGCCTATATGTCCAAGAGCGAGAAAGCATTGGGTGGAAGTTACTTTTAGGGAGTTGATGGCAAAATCTTTGACACTCACAATTACCCAAGAAGAACTAGTTCAAGCTCCAAAACAAATATAACACAAAAAATGCCTTACTACAAGTAATTGATATAAGCCAATTTAAACAAAATCTTTGAGCTAGAGACTACCCACCTAGATGCTCTCCTCAAATTTGCTCAACAAAATATCAACAAACTCCAAGAACTCAATGCTCTAAAACAACAAATACCTATATTTTTAATCACCACCCCTCAACCAAACATCCTCGTCATCCAAAGAGCACTCCTTCCTCATGAAGAGGCTGATCCATTTGATCCCCCATCATTACTCATATTGTTGACTCACAAATAACTATAGTCCACCACCTAGCCAATTAACTTGAACAATGCATGTGCCTAAAGATTCATGCACAGTAGTGGCAAGTGAGATTTGGCTAACACAAATATGACTTGTTTCAAAATCACAATCAGGTTTGATTCACTATGGATTTATCCAAGGAATGACTTTTTGTGCACAAATTTGTTTGAAATCATTCTTGAGCATACCTAAGGGATTCCAACAACGTCAAGGCGATTCCAATAGTGGGCAACAATTCATATGTATTTTGTTTGACTTTTGACCATCCAAATCATGCCCTAAACCCTAAAGTGAGTCATTTTCACTTGCATTTTGTTTGACAAGTGACAGAGAGAAAATAAACACTATATTTTGTTTGACAAGTAGGCAATGCCACAATAAGATTCACAATCACCAAAGTGAGCAATGCCACAATAAGCAGGACTAAGAATTATCTTTGATTTTGCAGCCATTTTCGTAGTACATATGCTCTACTTTTCACTATTGGTGCCATAGTTTAAAAACTCGCAGAGTACTCATGAGCCAATAGCCCTAGTGAGTTACTCGCTTAAAAACTCGTCATCGATTCTTTGAAAAACTTGCTAAAAACTCACAATTTTTCATGAAAAACTCTCCTAAATGATTATAACATTGTTTCTTTCACCTAATGTTAAAATTTTATATGATTTTTAAAACATTTTTATAAACAAAAAAACACAAATCACCTATTTTTGCTCTTAAGTGATGAAATTGTGAAAATGGTGTTGCCCCCAAACCCCCATGAGGGACGCTGCCCACCCCTCAATCTTGTTGGTGGCATTGCCCCAAATCCCTATGAGGGGTGCTACCCCTCAACCCCACTAGGGGTGTCACCCCCAAACCACCATGAGGGGCACCACCCCTCAACCCCATTGGAGTCTATGATATGCATTAAACTCTAATTTAGATTTATATATGATCGAAATCAATAATATGTTCTACAAATTTAGTAATATGTGTTTTGAAGAATATTTTTAAAAATTTATATATTTTAAAAATGTTAATAAAATCGTCAAGTTTTTGACAAGTCTCAAGTTTTTCAAAATTTTGGGGCCTACAGAGTACTTTTCGAGTCCAAGTTTTACAACCATGGTTGGAACAGCTTTCGCTTTGAAGTGGCTTTTTGCATAAGCTGAATGAATCTTGTGTAACAATCCTTGGTCAATTCAAATTTAACTTAGCTTGTAGTAGTATCAATCTCTTTAGTGGATTTAGAAGTCTAACTACTAGATTCTTGCTTGATTAGGAACTACAGAAGTAAGCAGCTATTGTCTGTTGAATTTGGGATTCTAGGTAGGAATGGGTTGCCATTGTCTACAAAAAGTTGGGCCTTAGTTAGTCATTTAGTCTCTACGCTTCAACAAATTTTGAAATAACTCAAATGATGCATGTACATAGCCTACAAACTATTAAAATTAATTTATTAAATAATGCCCAGTTTAAAATTTTTAATCATTAAATAATTTACCCTTTCAAGATATATATATTTTTTGGTTATCGAATTTCAATTTTTAGTTTTCATTTGCTTGGATTCTAGAATGTGTTGTTCAAAGTTTGTTTTCAGAGTTTGCTGCCTTAAGGATTACAATGGCAGCTAGTTCTAGCTCTATTGGTCAACCATGCCTCAAAATTGACCCAAGTTCACCTTTGTTGAGGCATGTACAAATAATAGATGTAATTCCATTTAGTGGGACATATGTTTGGATATGCAATGGATGTTGTCAAAGGTATACAAGCTCATACAGTTGAGTGAAAGCTTGTTTGTGCACCATTCGTGGCATGGGAATCAAAGCTTGCCTAGGGAAGAATAGTGTACTTGTGCCAATTCATAAAATAGAAAAATATATCAAAGAGAAAGAGGAAGGAGATGTAGCAGTTCTCCATAGAACAAAGCATCCTTTGAAAAGAGGAAGGGGGGAAGGGGTTCACAAAGTCACTTTGCTTCCCCATCTCATTGCATTGTCCCTGAGTTGTGCTAGACAGCAGCCTATTTCTGGTCATGAATGAAGAAGAGCCCACTAATGTGAAGAAAACATAGGGGCCATTAGAAAAGGCATTTCAAAATAGCGCTTAAGAGATTGTCGTTCAAACAGTTGCAAGATGCTTCTATTCAAATGATTTGTCCTTAAATATTGGTCAATCACCATATTAACAAGATACATTGAGAAAAGTAAATGATACTCCAAAAAGGTACACAAGCCCAAGTTATGAGAAAGCAAACAACACCTTATTGTCAAAAGAGGTCAAAAATATAGAAACTCCAGTAACACCCATTAGGCATTCATGGAAACAAACAAGGGTTTCTATTGTTTCCAATGGATGGAAGGATGCCAAAAATTGGCCATTGATCAATGTGATTGCAATGTGCCCTAAAAGGGCAACATTCTTTAAAGTCGTGAATTGTGAGGGGCAAGTGAAGGATGAGCAATTTATTGCTAACATCTTTATACAATGCATTGTGAAAGTGGGTTTTCAAAATTTTATTCTAGTCATAACAAACAACACAAAGAATGTAGAGTGGGTGGTATGTTGGTTGAGGCATAGCTTTCACATATATGTGTTGTGCACTCACTCAACCTCATGCTACAAAAGTTGAGCAAGAAAATAAATTGGATATCTATACTAAGGCCATAAAGATCCAAATGTTCATCATTAACCACCATATATCGTGAGCCATCATTCTTGCAATCAAAGTTGCTAAATGTAATTGAAACAATAGAATTTTTAAATTCTATTTTTCACTCTAGTAGTTTTTTTTTTAAAATTCAAGTATGTTTTATTCTTTGTTTTTAATTTTTTTTATTTTCAAACGGGTTGTTGAGAGCCTTTTATCTCCAACATAATCATCATAAGACAACTTGTGAAATTGTGGTAGGTGCTATCTAGTATGGTCTTCAACCATCTTTGGTCTATATAGAGGAAATCCAACAATGAGAGGCAACAAATATAAAGTAAATGATGCTAGATGACACACAAAATATATGTTCTTAGTTTCACAATGCCCATCATGAGTATGATCCATTTTATTGACATAGATAAGCCATGTTTAGGAGAGATATACAATGACATCAACTCAATGATTGAGAAGATAAAGTCCATCATAGATGTAAAAGAGCATGGTCCTCATGAAGCTTTCTTCAAAGAGGTGCAGACAATTTGGATTGAGTAGTGGAACAAAATAACCACCCCACTACATCCTTTTGCATTTGCATTGACTCCCAAATATTACAGCAATGAGGTCCTTTCTTTGCCAACAAGGGTGTCACCATACAGAGCTATGGAAGTCAACAAAGGGTACAGGCAAGCACTTGCTAAACTCTTCCCTAATCCTAATACAGAGGATGTAATTAGTTACAAGTGAGTTGTTGATTTTAGCCTCCAATGATCGAAGTGTTTCCACTCACTATGACAAGTATAGGAAGGATGATCACTCTTGACGATACCTCAATGGCAATAAATTGCCACAACCACAGACTCTTGCAATCAAAATTTTATCACAAGTTTCTTTTTTAATTTTTATTGCAAACTATCTAATTTTGAAAAAAAAAAATATTGTTTTCAAATTTGATTTACAATTTAATAACTCTTAACTCTCTCATTTTGCCTTAGTAGGTTGCTAGTTCCTCTTTATTAAAGCAGAATTAAAGTACATACTCCTTCATCCACTTTGTGAAGCGGAATTGATTGGCATCGAGTAAAACAAAGGAGCTAGTTTCTGTGAGTTTCAACTTCCACACATAAACATAAGGAACTATTGAAATTTACCCAAGTGCTCAAGGCATTTTTGTTTTGTTTTGTAACTCTATGGAGTACAAAGTATGCATAATGGCAAATGGGTCATGGTTTTGGAATAAGTCTATTCTTTTGTTAAAAACGTGGTTTCCAAAGTTTAACCAAATGACTAAACAAGTCTAGAATCGGCTGCCTTACCTACTACTGCAATTCTGGGTGGATACCTGTTTTCCAAGGATAGGTAATTTGCTAGCCGAGTTTCTAATGATAGATCCGGGAATAGATGGTTTAGTTCATTCTACATTTGGTAGGGTACATTTGGAGAAAGATATATCAAAAAGCCTACCAAAGGAAGTTTTGTTGAAATCTGGGGATAAAAATGGGAATGAGTCTTGGATTATGAATATCTTTCATTTAGATGTGGGAGATGCTTTCATATACGAAATATAGCAATAGATTGCAGAAAAGAGAAGCCTTAAAATGTGAAACAAGCCACATGGTGGCAAGAGGCACAGCTTTCACACTTATCAGTAAAAGGGCAGCTTCAAGCTCCTCCTCTGAATCTAAGGAATATAGGACTTGCATGAATGCTAGGGGGGTGCAGTTAGGGGCATCCATCGAGGATGCTATTCTTCACCAAGTTTCCCCACAACCACCATTGCCTCCTAGTTACTTTGACATCATGAGCTCTCTACATTCTCAACAAAAGAAGGTCATAGAACTTCCGTCCCAATAAGGGAAGCAGAAAGTTTTGACAAATTTAATAGATTATAGGGAAAATCCAAAGAAATAATTATCTTTCATTGAACAACCTCCCATGGTTCAGCCTTTACCTCTCAAACAACCCGTTGGTAGTTTGATGGGGTCAAGTTGGTACCCTTTTGTCGTTTGGATGAGGAAGAATGGGGGATAGGCTCCCATTTTTAGAAATCATTGTTAGTTGCTATAAATCAACCGTTGTCAGATTTTTTTTATACAAATTATGAAACAGATGAGGCATTCTCTGGCTGGAAAGGTGGTTAAAATTCAGCAAGGAGGACATACTATGACTCAGTCATGGAGTAAAAGAGGAAAAATGTATTGTGCTCATCTCTTTCATATGGATGGTTATTTTGTTTTGTTGTGGTAGTGTTTGTTATGTTTGGTGTTGGGCACAAGCCCCTTATATAGATCCCTAAATAATTGCAATTAAAAAAAACAACAATGTTATTGGTCTTTATGAAAACCCATATGACACTGATTACTAATTGTATTATTTAAATATTGAATAATGAATATTTATCATGACATTTGAGTTTGACAAGTTGGCATTGAACTTGTATATTGTATTGGTAATTTTTATGCGTAATGTCCCCTTCTTTATCATAGCCAATCTGAGCTTCCATTAGCCTATTCCAGTTCCTATAGGCTAAGTGGATTTGGTTAGGGGACTCGGTGACCTAAGATGAGTTTTTTGGGTTTTTTCTAGGTTTTTTCCAGTGGTGACAGCAATTTTTTGTAACTTACTATTTTTAATAACTTACTATCTTAAATAACTTAATATTTTTAGTAAGTTCTAGTTGAGCTTCGTTTGGACCAATTTGGTGTTTTGACTCACTATTTTTAGTCAGTGCTATTTTTAGTATATGGTCTCGGCTCCATTTATCCAGCAACTCAATGCAGAGTTTCTATTTTTGGCAGTGGTGAAATCTCTCGGTGGTCGGAATTAATATTTGTTTATCTTCCACTTAAGTTTATAATGTTGTTATTTTATCTAAGTGAGAAGGGGCATGGGTTATAAGAGGCCCCCTTGGCCTAGTCAAGCAACATTTTTTTTAAAAAGGGGCCAATGTTATTTCATGTGACGCCTAGTAAGGAGGATTATATTTCAAATTTTAAGGCTTAATTTGTGCCCAAAAAAGTGGACGCCCCCTTTGGCGTGAATTTTATGAAATTTCAAAAAGGTTAGGTTTAAATGTAATTTTTAAAGAGCTAAAAAGGGGTGTGGGCTTTTGGAGGGAAAAGGTGAGTTTGAAATTTTGTTGCCCTAATTTACCCCTCTTTCTCTATTTATTCCCTTTGGAGCTCTCATTTGGGTATTGCAAACTTTGACGACATAAGGAGACTCTGCTGGATTGTTTCCAAAATTCATACACTAATGGTTGAGAATGAAAAGCCTCATCTCTAGTTGCCGGTTTCAGTGGTGAAAGACCCACCCTAGCTGGTTGGTGCTTGGATTGAAGATTTTTAGTGTTTTGGCTTGATGGTTGAGCATTTTGGCATTGATATAATGAAAATATCTACAGTTTTTTTATATGGATTTGAAGGTTTTGGCTTAGTGCATGATTTGTACCATTTTGGAGTGTGATTGGAGTTGTTTTAATTCACTTTGAGAGGTCTGATATAAAGGGTCTGAGTTCTGGAAATGCGTATTTTCTAAGTAGCTGGAAATCCAAAACTGTTTGTAACTCCAATTGTGGAAGGAATATCATTCTGGGTGATGATCCTATGGATTCCTCTTTGTTGGGTGCCCCATTTACAGTACTCATTTGCGTTGTTCAGTGAAGAACTGAATTTACAAGGCAAATCACCCTTCTAGGGAACCGTGCCCTTGGGTTTTGGTCTTCAATGACGGAAATCTGATCAACACTTACAGCGACCTGCAAACAGCTTCAAAAAGGGGGTTTTGGTTGATAAAAATGATGGAAATATGAAAGATCAGGTTGGGGTTTGATGGTACTTGCATTTGGCGCTCTCCATGAGGAGTTTGTATGCATTACTACTCAATGCATGACTGGAAATTGTACCTTTAATGACTGTGACCAGGTCTGATACGAATTTCCTTAAGTTTGATTTCAGTTATTGTTGAAGCCAATATGTTTGTTATCAGTTTAATATGATATGATGCAAATTATATTGTCTATGCTCTTTCCTATGCTATGATTTCAATGCATGGCACAATCATGTTGAATGAGATTCGAAACAAACACATACTGCAATCCCGTCTTATCTAAAAACAAAAAAAATCAAGGGTAGACATTACGGTGGTATCAGAGCTCAAAACATTCCTACCAGCCAGTGGGTAATGAATTTCTATGAGCATCAATGATAAAGAGAGACGATACCTTCAAAGGCTAAGAAAACGTGAGGAGGATTTGTGGGAGCATTGGCCTTTAGAGAGGGAAGAACAACACTTTGAAACTCACTCAGTAGGATCAGCAAGTTCAGAAAATATGGGTGATAGGTGTGAAAGGACAGATAGAGAAAATGTTGAACCGGATCGAATGATGCTTCTCTTGGATGTGGTTAGGGGATACCAGGAAACCAATCAGTGGCTTGCACAGTTGGTTGAGGGGTTGAATCGCTTGGGAGTCAACAACGGAGGCAACAAAGGCAATAATGGATAGGGAAATGATTTGGGCCAACATGGAGCAACAAATCAGCATCATAGGGCAGCCATGGCTAGATCTCTCATGCCGGTTTTCCCACCTAGAGTTGAACCACGACCAAAGCATGAGCTCACACTAATTGAAATGTAAGATCAGCTCATACAAGATTGGATTCATGCAAGTCCAGGATTTCAATGTGACATATCTCTTCGAGATTACATGGATGTCAAGGTGAGGATTACATGGATGTCAAGATGAGGCACACACCCAACAAGAACCATAGTGAGCATCATAATGACTTGCGGAGGAAAGTTGGGAAACTTAACCTTCCTTATTTTGACGGTCTAGTGAGAATTTAGCGAGAGCATGGGTTCAAAAGGTTGAACACATACTTCAATCTAAACCGCGTGCCCGAAAAAGAATCCATAAAATAGGTGTTACATCCCACCCTAGTGACTTATATACACTTTTATTTTGCTTGCTTTAAGAATGTTGAATGTTGCAAATGTTGTGTATTTATGCATAAATGATGGAAATCTTATGATTTTGCTATGAAAATGCGATGGAATATGTACCATGTTTATTCCTAAATGTTCATACTATGGTGAACTTAGAAAGGAAGTTTATATCTTACAGTAATTGAGTAGATTGAAATATGTTTTGATCATTAATGAGATGATAGTCTAATCCTTCTTCGTTTGTTGGAGTTGGATACAGGATAGCGTTCCGCAATGCTCAGGAGCAGGGAAGTATCATCTGAGTAGAGAGGTAATGTTGTATGTACCCTGGAATCGGCATCTGAGCTAAGGTTGGTCTCAGGATCTAGTTAACCCTGGAAGTGAGTTTTCAGCACCCTGTCGTCGTAGGTTATCGAGTGAACCTTGAGTGGGTTTGTCATCGGTGTTATTAGGGTTTAGGAAACCGGTTCTTTTATCTCTTTGGTCTTTGACTTGCTTAACTTGAGTTTCGTGTTCGGTAATCGTACCGTTGAGAGTAACCTTGCTTGGTAAGCTTATAAATATATATAATAATAATAATAATATTTTGTTCCTAGTAAACTAAATAATGTTTATATTGAATATTTAAAAGATTTATTTTTATAAATAAATATGTTTTTAATTATTGATGGTGATAGTGAATCTAGTCCATCTTGAGTTGGACGTTTTTATAATTAAATAAACTTATATATAAATTTATCATCTTGTATTTGTCCTGAGATGAGTTTAGCCGTCTAAACTTTGTAAGCAAATATTCTCCTTGTTATCGATTCAGAAAAATTAGCCACAAAGAATGACGTGGCTTTATTTCGAAGAAATCATCCAGAAAAATTGGGTTTTTGAGGAGCGACGTGAGAAGTGGGAATCGCGCGTCTTGTCTTTGGCCATTTTCGAATTTGGTTATGATGCATTAGCTTCGTTTGTGCGTTATTCGGGGGAAGTGGCAGAGGCATTCACCATAGATTTGCTTCCTTGTGATCTTTGAATTCTAAAAAACGCGTTCATGGAAGGCATGGAGGGAAGAATGCGGCAAGGTAGTTTCGATAACTACCTGGGACGATTATCCGAGGACGGGATATCTTTTGTGTGGTATTCTTTTGTAAAAAAAAGGATACGGAACAGGAAAAAGAGAGAAGAGGAAGGGTTTTCGGGAAAGGAACTTATCTCCTGAAAATAGACGGTTCAGAAGGAGCATCCATCCATAAAAGGCAGAGGCGTTTGGAGTAGATAGGGTAACAGTTGAGCGACTATTGTGTTGGCTTCATTTGAATTTCGTTGTCGACCAAGGCTTCTGTCACAGGCACGTAGCTTATTTAAATTCTATTGTTGAAAATAAGACATGCGTATGAGTGTCATGCTATGAAGCTAATGAAATACTCGTAAGAGTTGTAGTCTTCTGCATTGTATGACTGAATGTTATATTCTTTCTTTCTGTCTAAGTTTCCAGAGAAAGAAATTTGGAGTGTTGCTAGCGGAATTCTTCCTTAATATTTAGTCTTTAAATTTCTGGTAAATATGTATGGAATCTAGCGGAAACAACTCTTTGATGAAGAATTTCAATATAAGAGGAAAGTAAATTTAAATGAAGAAGATTGCTTGGTCTATTGCTGGTTGTCAGGAAAGAATAACCAGTAAGGAATGAACTGTTTTCTTGCCGTTGTGCTCTCTTATGATAGACGTATTGTGTTAAGGGTCTTTGGCTTATAAAGAGCTTAAACTTCTTTTTAATTCTGTTGGAAATACTATTGATTTATAAAGTATGAATTCGGTAGTATAAATAGTAAACTCATATAGAGTTAGGTGAAGGGAAAGTTGATTCCCTGAGTCATGACCTGTTGAGCAGTAGGGTCTGGAAACGGAACATATTATGGAAACAAACTGTAAACTGATAGATGTTAGAAAATATACGCTGCTAACAATCAGCATCACCTTGATGACTTATGACAGCTTCAAAGTATGAAGCCAATGAGTATAAAGGGTATACTTCTTTATGAAAATATATGAACTTTAACTTAGCAGAATTAACTCAGAAGAGTTAGTTGAGCTCATGTAATGACTGTATAATCTGAAGCTCTCTATTCTTAGCAACTGAGGCTTATTGTTACTTGTCTTTTAAGTAATAGTTTAGTATCATTAAAACTATACGTGTATGGCAGATGAGCATAAGGGTATGCAATCTTTGCAGTAACCCTAGTTCTAGAATTTCTAGACACATGTGGCAGGCAGCCAAGAAGTGTGAGTTAAGGGTAGATAAACCTTGGGTAGGACATAAAATTTATGCCCTAGGACAGGTGTCCAGACTTGAGTAAGTAACGGAGAAGTAATCTCCAGAAGCCCTAGTTAAAGAAAGCTTTTCCAAGTCGAGCAGGGTGGGTGAGTAGCACAGTAGTGCAATGCTATGGCCATAGTAGGGCAGATGCCACTGACTGCTCCTAATGTAACTCTAGCTAGCCATGGTTGTACACTAGGGCCTCAGGAGTCCAACCATGTAACAACTGATTTATGCTTATAAGCCAACATGTGAAGTCTTGAACAAGACATGGTACGTACTAAGCAGACTGCGCGAAAGTCCATGGCAACATGGAACGCTCGTTACCTGCAATGTAAGAAGGAACATGAAGCCTTGACTAAGACTGTAGAAGGCAATAACGTTGATGGTGAAGGTTGGTTGCGAGACGATGAGACTTTCTCTCACGCGATAGAGAGAATCCGTGATGTGAAAGCGGAAATCAAGTGGTCTGAAAGATCAGCAGCCTCCGTCCAAGCTGAATTGGACAAGAAGTTAGATGAGAGGAACAAGAAACCTTCTCCTTCACGCCACGTTCCGAGTGAGAACAGCTGCAACAACCCAACCAAAAGAATTAGGAACGAAGGGGAGCACCTGCGTGTGCGTATACCCCCTGAGATTATCATTATAAGTTCTAATGAGTCAGAAGGCTATACCCCTCTGACCCCCTAAATTAAAACCATCCTTTATGTGTAAGCCGGAGGGCAAATGAATAAAATTTGTAAGTAATGTTGCTTAATAAAAGAAACTATATTTGTGTGTTGGGCTTAACAAGAACTTGTGGGAAGAGATTGATGTTTTCTTTTATAATGCAATTAAACATGATATGAGATTGCTATACATATATGTGCAAACAAATGAAGTTGAACTCTTAAACTAATACAACTTTTAAATGAAACTTTCAGGGAGTAGATAATCTTAGCTATGCGAACTCGCAGTAACCCCGAAGGAAGGCGAGAGGTGGGCCAGTCTTCTGGCAATCTCGAGCATAAAATTGATCAGTTACTTACACTCCTGCAAGACACGAGAGCCAGAGTGACCCACTTGGAAACCGAAAGAGCCAATCAGGAACCCTCGAGAGGGGGAGATTCAGTAAGCCGTGGTGGTGAATCCATTCCTCATGAGCAGGAGGATGAGACAGTTGGGGAAGAAACCCAGAACCTTGAAAAACAAAGGATGGCATTAGAGTTGTCACGAGACATAAGGAAGGTAGTACCCCCAAAATTTGATGGGGCGGATTCAGGAGATGCCGCTGAGGCATGGCTGGTAGAAATGGAGAAGTATTTCGAGATTAGGGATTATTCTGATGACAAAAAGGCTTTATGGGGAGCCTACCAGCTATCTGGAGAAGCGTCCACTTGGTGGACAAGTAAGAAGCTTGAATTAGGGCCTAGGGTTAAAGGGCTAACTTGGTCAGAGTTTGTATCCATTTTCAGACAGAGATGGCTTCCACAGCTGTATTATGATCAGAAGCTGACGGAATTCTATCATTTAACTCAGGGAGAGCTCTCGGTCAATCAGTATTGGGAGAAGTTTATTAGATTGCTCAAGTATGTTCCGCAATATCATGGTGACGAATACCTTCGGGTGCGGAGGTTCATCTTGGGATTGAAACCCCAAATTGGAGGACAGGTGGATCTTTTGGGTCCAACTACCATGGACCAGGCTTATGAGAAAGCTATCAAACAGGAACAAAGGTTACAGTCTATGGTAGTGGATAGGGAAAAGAAAAAGAAAGATAAATTGGCTGCAAACCCTAAACCATTCAAGAAGAAAGGAGATAAGTAGGAGAGTCAGCATAAGAATGACAGAGGGTATAAGGAACACAAAAGCCAGGATCGTAGAGACAGAAAGTCTGGGACTAATCAGGGCAATAATAATAAGAAAAATCAGGATGATAGGACTTCCGAGAGAAGAGGCCCACCTGGGGGATGTTTTACATGTGGTGGGGATCATTATGCTAATCAATGCCCTACCAAGACAGCTGGGCCGACTCCTCGAGGGAACCCTTTACCTTCCCAGCAAGCGGTGTTCCAGCAACGTATCCACGCAGCAGTTGACAACCGGCAGGCAGAATACCAAATCACGCCAATTGAGACACCAGGTAAGCTGTTTGGGACCCCTGTAACAATTTTAATTGATACTGGAGCTACAAAATGTTTCGTGTCGCCTAGGGTCTTGAGTAAAATATCTAGAAGGGCAAGCTTTATGCAAAATTCTTGGTCTGTAGAGTATGCTAATCAGTCCAAGGCTCTGGTAGAGCAATGCCTATTTGAGGCCCAGGTTGAATTACCCAATCTTTCTACGGAGGTGAACCTTTATGTAGCTCCCCTAGGCACATATGATGTCATCCTAGGAATAAATTGGCTTTGGAAGCATAGAGCTCAAGTTGATTGCTTTTCCAAAACGGTGGAGTGTCTAGATGACCAGGGCCATAGAGTATTCATTCAGGGGATAGAACGACCAATCAAAATAAGACAAATATCTGCAATGCAATTAAAAAGAGCTAGACGTAACGGTTGTCGAGTTTTCGCAGTTAAAATGGAAGAAGTTATCGAACCTTGTGAAACTCAAGAGGCAATCTTCTTTGATGACTTGATGTTTTTCGAGTCGCAGAAAACTGCAATGGAGGGTTATGAGAAGGGGGTAGAAATAAAAGGTTCTGAATGGGAAAAATACCCCTACCTTAAAAAGTTTGCAGATGTATTTCCAGAGGAGTTACCGGGTTTACCACCCAAAAGGGCATTCGATTTCACAATTGACATACAACCTGGGGCTGAACCAATATCCAAGGCACCTTATCGTATGACTACTACTGAGTTGTTAGAGCTGAAGGCTCAGTTGCAGGAACTCCTTGAAAAGGGTTTAATCCGACCCAGTGTCTCACCTTGGGGAGCACCAGTTATTTTTGTTAAGAAGAAGGATGGAACCCTAAGGTTATGCATTGATTACCGTATGCTCAATAAGGTAACTGTTAAGAATAGATATCCTCTACCGCGTATTGATGACCTTTTTGATCAAATGCGTGGGGCAGCGGTATTCTCCAAGATTGATCTCCGGTTCGGATACCATCAGTTGAGACTTAAAGAGAAAGATATCCATAAAACAGCTTTTAGAACAAGATATGGGCATTATGAATTTACAGTTTTACCCTTTGGGTTAACAAATGCCCCAGCCACCTTTATGAATTTGATGAACAGTGTGTTCCGAGATTGCCTGGATAAGTTTGTTTTGGTATTTTTGGATGATATTCTGATTTATTCCAAAAACGAAGAGGAGCATCTTCATCATTTACGCTTTGTGTTACAAAGATTGAGAGAAAACAAATTGTATGGCAAGTTGTCTAAATGCTCATTTTTCCAGAAGGAAGTACAGTATTTGGGGCACATTATCTCTGCCAAGGGTATCGCAGTGGACCCAACTAAAATCAAGGCCATTTTGGAATGGCCAGAGCCGAAAAATGTGCAGGAAGTTTGAAGTTTTATGGGGTTGGCCGGTTACTACAGGAAATTTGTGCCTAATTTTTCTAGGATTGCTTGCCCTATTACCTCACTTCAGCGTAAGGGGAAGAAGTTTGTGTGGACGGACAAATGCCAAGAAGCATTTGAGGTTTTGAAAGAAAAATTGACATCAGCTCCGATTTTGCAAGTACCTGATCCCGAAGGGCATTTTGTAGTTACCACGGATGCCTCGGGGGAAGGATTAGGTGGAGTGCTCATGCAAGATGAAAAAGTCATTGCGTATGAGTCGCGAAAGTTGAAAAATTATGAACTTAATTATGCTCCTCATGACCTTGAATTAGCTGCCATTGTTCACGCACTACAAGTTTGGAGGCATTACTTACTGGGAAAACCTTTCGAATTGAGGTCTGATCACAAAGGGTTGCAATATTTATTCACTCAACCCAACCTTAATGCTCGGCAAAGAAGGTGGCTTGAGTTAATTTCTGATTATGACTTTGAGTCAGCTACATCAAAGGGAAAGAAAATCGGGTAGCGAATGCCCTAAGTCGGAGGAGACATATAACCTCCATGTTATCAATTCATACCAATTTTCGAGAACAAGTCCTCCAATTCTCTATAGAAGATGGGTATTATCAGCAAGTTAAGCTGGCCCTATTGAAGGATCCTCAAGATCACAGGTATGACGGATTTCAGTTTGATACTGATGGGGCACTTAGATATAAAGGAAGAATGTACATTCCGGATGCTGGGGAGTTAAGAAAGCTAGTCCTTCATGAGATCCATGATGCACCCTATTCTGGACATCCTGGGGTGACTAAACTTTTGGCAGATTTGCGACCCTTGTATTTCTGGAAGGGGATGAAGAGAGATGCAACGAAATATGTGGCAAAATGCTTAGAGTGTCAGAGAGTTAAAGCCGAGCACCTTCACCCAGCAGGCTTGCTATATCCGCATGAAGTTCCTGGATGGAAGTGGCAAGTGATTAGTATGGACTTTGTACAAGGACTTCCAATGTCCAGAAACAAACATAATTCAATTTTGGTGGTGGTGGATAAGCTCACCAAGGTTGCACATTTTATTCCGGGAAACCTAACTGATGGAGCACCAGCAATAGCAAGGAAATTTGTACAAGAAATCTTCAGATTGCATGGGGTTCCAGAAAAGATCATCTCTGATAGGGATGCTAGAATGACCTCTAGGTTCTGGCAAACGCTATTCGCTTCCCTTGGGACCCAATTAAACATTAGCTCTGCATATCACCCAGAGACAGATGGTCAAACAGAGAGGGTGAACCAAGTACTAGAAGATCTCCTGAGAGTTTATTGCATGGATCAGCAGTATAAATGGGAAGATTATCTTCCACTTGTTGAGTTTGCTTACAACAATACCTATCATTCTGCCATTAAGATGGCACCATTTGAGGCGTTATATGGATGCAAGTGTCGCACTCCTATAAGCTGGGATAGGCTAGAAGATAGGATTAGCCTTGGCCTTGAGATGCTTTCAGAAATGGAAGAACAAATCAGAGTGATTAGAAAAAGGTTAGCTGAAGCAAATGACAGGCAAAAAACCTATGCAGATGCTAAGAGAACGCCGAGACATTTCGCCATTGGTGACAAAGTGTTGTTAAGGGTTAAACCTCAGAAGAGTGCTATTAAATTTGGAAAATCCTCCAAGCTTGCACCAAGATATGTGGGACCGTTCGAAGTTTTGGAGGAAATGAATCCTGTGGCCTATCGGATTGCTCTACCGCCAGCCCTATCTAGAATGCATAATGTTTTTCATGTTTCTTATTTAAAGAAGTATATGCCTGGCAATAACCATGTAATTAACTGGAATGCTTTACAGGTGCAGGATCCAGGAGTGGTGTCGATCGAGCCCAGCAGGGTACTCGAGATGCGTAAGATCCGCTTACGAAATCGAGAAGTGATTCAATGTAAGGTCCAGTGGGACTAGTATTCTAAGGATGGTGCCACCTGGGAGGATCTCCAAGATATTAGGCAGAGATTTCCTCATCTTTTAGAGGACTATGAGCTTCCTTTTTAGACTCTTTTGTTATTTATCATGTTTGTATAAAAACTCAATATCATCGAGGACAATGACTCTTAAGGGGGGAGAGATGTTACATCCCACCCTAGTGACTTATATACACTTTTATTTTGCTTGCTTTAAGAATGTTGAATGTTGCAAATGTTGTGTATTTATGCATAAATGATGGAAATCTTATGATTTTGCTATGAAAATGCAATGGAATATGTACCATGTTTATTCCTAAATGTTCATACTATGGTGAACTTAGAAAGGAAGTTTATATCTTACAGTAATTGAGTAGATTGAAATATGTTTTGATCATTAATGAGATGATAGTCTAATCCTTCTTCGTTTGTTGGAGTTGGATACAGGATCGCGTTCCGCAATGCTCGGGAGCAAGGAAGTATCATCTAAGTAGAGAGGTAATGTTGTATGTACCCTGGAATCGCCATCTGAGCTAAGGTTGGTCTCGGATCTAGTAAACCCTGGAAGTGAGTTTTCGGCACCCTGTCGTCATAGGTTATCGAGTGAACCTTGAGTGGGTTTGTCATCGGTGTTATTAGGGTTTAGGAAACCGGTTCTTTCATCTCTTTGGTCTTTGACTTGCTTAACTTGGGTTTCGTGTTCGGTAATCGTACCATTGAGAGTAACCTTGCTTGGTAAGCTTATAAATATATATAATAATAATAATAATATTATTATTATTATTATTATTTATTTTGTTCCTAGTAAACTAAATAATGTTTATATTGAATATTTAAAAGATTTATTTTTATAAATAAATATGTTTTTTAATTATTGATGGTGATAGTGAATCTAGTCCATCTTGAGTTGGACGTTTTTATAATTAAATAAACTTATATATAAATTTATCATCTTGTATTTGTCCTAACATGAGTTTAGCCGTCTAAACTTTGTAAGCAAATATTCTCCTTGTTATCGATTCAGAATAATTCGCCACAAAGAATGACGTGGCTTTATTTCGAAGAAATCATCCAGAAAAATTGGGTTTTTGGGGAGCGACGTGAGAAGTGGGAATCGCGCGTCTTGTCTTTGGCCATTTTCGAATTTGGTTATGATGCATTAGCTTCGTTTGTGCGTTATTCGGGGGAAGTGGCAGAGGCATTCGCCATAGATTTGCTTCCTTGTGATCTTTGAATTCCGAAAAACGCGTTCATGGAAGGCATGGAGGGAAGAATGCGGCAAGGTAGTTTCGATAACTACCTGGGACGATTATCCGAGGACGGGATATCTTTTGTGTGGTATTCTTTTGTAAAAAAAAAGGATACAAAACAGGAAAAAGAGAGAAGAGGAAGGGTTTTCGGGAAAGGAACTTATCTCCTGAAAATAGACGGTTCAGAAGGAGCACGGGGATCCATAAAAGGCAGAGGCGTTTGGAGTAGATAGGGTAACAGTTGAGCGACTATTGTGTTGGCTTCATTTGAATTTCGTTGTCGACCAAGGCTTCTGTCACAGGCACGTAGCTTATTTAAATTCTATTGTTGAAAATAAGACATGCGTATGAGTGTCATGCTATGAAGCTAATGAAATACTCGTAAGAGTTGTAGTCTTCTGCATTGTATGACTGAATGATATATTCTTTCTTTCTGTCTGAGTTTCCAAAGAAAGAAATCTGGAGTGTTGCTAGCGGAATTCTTCCTTAATATTTAGTCTTTAAATTTCTGGTAAATATGTATGGAATCTAGCGGAAACAACTCTTTGATGAAGAATTTCAATATAAGAGGAAAGTAAATTTAAATGAAGAAGATTGCTTGGTCTATTGCTGGTTGTCAGGAAAGAATAACCAGTAAGGAATGAACTGTTTTCTTGCCGTTGTGCTCTCTTATGATAGACGTATTGTGTTAAGGGTCTTTGGCTTATAAAGAGCTTAAACTTCTTTTTAATTCTGTTGGAAATACTATTGATTTATAAAGTATGAATTCGGTAGTATAAATAGTAAACTCATATAGAGTTAGGTGAAGGGAAAGTTGATTCCCTGAGTCATGACCTGTTGAGCAGTAGGGTCTGGAAACGGAACATATTATGGAAACAAACTGTAAACTGATAGATGTTAGAAAATATACGCTGCTAACAATCAGCATCACCTTGATGACTTATGACAGCTTCAAAGTATGAAGCCAATGAGTATAAAGGGTATACTTCTTTATGAAAATATATGAACTTTAACTTAGCAGAATTAACTCAGAAGAGTTAGTTGAGCTCATGTAATGACTGTATAATCTGAAGCTCTCTATTCTTAGCAATCTGAGGCTTATTGTTACTTGTCTTTTAAGTAATAGTTTAGTATCATTAAAACTATACATGTATGGCAGATGAGCATAAGGGTATGCAATCTTTGCAGTAACCCTAGTTCTAGAATTTCTAGACACACGTGGCAGGCAGCCAAGAAGTGTGAGTTAAGGGTAGATAAACCTTGGGTAGGACATAAAATTTATGCCCTAGGACAGGTGTCCAGACTTGAGTAAGTAACGGAGAAGTAATCTCTAGAAGCCCTAGTTAAAGAAAGCTTTTCCAAGTCGAGCAGGGTGGGTGAGTAGCACAGTAGTGCAATGCTATGGCCATAGTAGGGCAGATGCCATTGACTGCTCCTAACACTCACATGTAACTCAAATATCTAGCTAGCCAGAAATGTCGGCTTAGTAGGAAGGCTTCCTTAGTAGTCAGGCAGTGCCAGTTAGATAGGGTTCATCCACGAGAGCTCAGATGGCTATTTGAGGGTTTTTCCAACATCACCTTTTGCAAGAAGGGCAGGGCCCCCTTCCAGTAGGAAGGTGTGCGCGGGGGACTGAATAAGTCTGTGGTTGGAGGTAAAAGCACTCAGATGATGCTTCCCTCAATTCTTCAGTTGGCAAGCCGAGTCTTGGAAGACGCCGAACAAATGAGGACTTCTTAACCTTACTCTTGTACTTGTTTTGTACTTAATTTGAAATGTAAACAGATCTCTCATATTATACTGTAGTGTAAACTTGATTACTTTTATCATTGAAATTGCTGTACTGTAATGTTTAAAAAAAAAAAATGCTCTCAATGATGCATAGATGTTTATTGTTTATTGTACTTTGATTTGAGTTCTAACAATAGGCTGCTATACACCTTGATGGAGCTGCACATGAGTGGTGGCATCATGAGATGATCACAATGGGGCATGCTCAGATTACATCTTATGCAGAATTTAGTGAGAGACTCATAGAGAGGTTTGATAAAAAGGATCAGAACTTCATTTTTAACGGGTTGGCAAAGTTGAAACTTTAATTGTTCAATGAATAGTAGGTGGACGAAGAGGGGTTCAAATCTAATGTTGTTAATGACAAGAATGCCTTACTTCATGAGGGATGTTTCAAAAAACCTCAGGATAACTCCTTAGGAGTGCATGCATCTATCCATGTTGAGGATGTATGCAATGAGATTGACAAAACAGCAGCCTTGAATACACCTTTAGAGCTATCTAATGAAGTTGAGATACTTTTAGATGATGGGCATGTTGAAAGCAAAAGGGATGATGTCTTCAAATCAGCTAATAATGATGATTCTTTATCTCATGTGGGTGATGGTGACACAAGTGGCCTTTGGTTTGACTACCAAACCAAGCCTATGGAGGGAGATGCTTATGATGATTTCAGTCCTAGTGAGTTCAAGAGTGACTTATCCAGAAAGGCAACTACTCATGAGGAGCACAGTGAACACTTATTCCCTGAACAAAGCGATCAGCCCTTCTACACATGGGATTCGGGTGTGTTGGCACCGAAGTATGATGAGGATCCACATTGGGTTCCTTTTGATTGTACTGATGTCCTTACTTCATCTCGGGAATCATGCATAGAGAATGGCATTGAGGAAGGTGAAGTTGTAAGAGATAACTTTGTATGCAAATCAGAAAACTTAATGCATGAGACTGAAATTGATTATGGGCCCAGCTTCGAAAAGGAGGTACATGAGACTTGGGGCAGCCATAGAGCCACTACTAAAAGGTATGAAAGAGATATTGATTTTAGCTTTCATCATAGCAGCAGTTTACTATCTTTGCATGAACATGATTGGAAAAATCAGTTATTGATGTCTATTGAAAATGAAGTGCACGCATTATCTAGATTGGGTGACATTAGAAGCCTTGTTGCAAATTTCACCTTCAAGACACAAAGAAACCAATATGAGCAAAATTTTCCCCTTGCTGATTTGCACATAATCAAGAGCACTATGGAAGGAATAAAATCAATTTCCTACACATGATGTATGATAGAGATATAGCCACCAAGTTTGCGGATGAAACTTTGTCCATGACTAAGCAATTAAGGGGAAAGGTTAGTGAGCTCACCATTGAGCTTAATTCCATGAAGTTTGCTTGGAAAAGTGTCCAAGAGGCACTTCTTGAAGCAAATGATCAGCTCTATGAGGCTCAACAGTTCAGGGAGAAGGAGAACAGGGAAAGGGCCAAGGAGATTGAACAAATAATGGAGAAGCTTGATTGCATTCAAGAGGAGTATGATCTTGCTCATTGTCCTAAAAATTCAGAAAATCGGAGTTCAAATCAGCAGGAGGATTGGTCTGATTTTGGAGTTAAGGGTAATCTTCAATTTGTTGACAATCCTTTATTTGAGTTGGATGCTGATTTGACTCATGATAATCCACTTTTCGAGTTGGATGACAAAGACCAAACCGATTTCAATGATGAGAGTGGATTTGATTACAAGATTTAGGACCCAAGTGCAGTCTCTAGCCATGAGATGTCGTCTCAAGATTGGTGTAGTGGGTCAACTTCCAGTGTTAGTACTACTGCCCACTTTCCGATCAACTTGTACTTGATTTTGGATTCTAATTTGCAAATGAGTTGGATGGTTTCTTCAGTCCAGCAATTGAGTAGTTCACGGTTGAGGCTGGATGGTAGATGTGATTTGATCATAGGAGATGATTTTGTTGCTACTTCCATACTCATCTCTCATATGTTTTTAGTAGGATTTCAGTTTGGTTATCGCTGCCCTTACATTTTTTCAATTGGTTATGGAGATATCATTTCATGAGTAGATTGTTGTTGAACATTGGTAGGATTTGGGGCAGCTAGTTGTGCGTATTTTTCTGGACACAATTCATTCATTCATTGCTTCCACTCTAGTGAGTGTCAGTCACTGCAATTACTTCATGGAGATGATAGGCATAATTTCAGATGATGTCTTAATGATTATAGTGGTTGGGGTGTGTTGGTGTGTTTGAAACCTTTTGTTTGACACTTGGAGGTTAAGTGTTGACGTAATGATTATAGTTGGCGACAACAGAGTTATTTTCTAGTTGGCAGATTTCAAAGATGTGATAGTGATTGACTTGCTTCATATTTGGGGCATCATGAGGTGTGATGATGGGGTTTATGTTTTATGGTTGAGTAGGGTGTCTTTTACGTTGCCTAGGATCGTGATTGGTGTGATGTCCCCTTCTTTAAGCCAAAATGACTTTGGGAAGTAATTAATTAAATATTTAAATAAGTCTTTATTTTTCCTTTTAAGACTTATTAATTGTAATGTCCCCTTCCAGTTGACATCTCTCAGTTCTTGAGATTAGCCTATTATGTGACCCTCGTAGGCTGATAGGGTGGATAAAGGGTCTGGTTGAGGCTTGGCTTGGCTTCAGTTGGCAGAATCATTTAGCTTGGCTTTCGTTCGGAGTCTTTTGGACATCATTTGCTTGACTTACTATTTTTAGTAAGTAGAGTCACTCAGTAGAGCACCCCTGCTATTTTTAGCAATATGGTTTGGTCGTAAGTTGGTTCAGTCACTTATCATCTGGCTTCAGACGGTTCGTCATTCAAACCTGTTTTGAGAGAGATATTAATATTTGTTTGCGAAAATAAATATTAATTAATTAAAGGCTTATATTATTAAGTTATAATATATTTAAATATTATAACTTAAGTGACTTAAAGGAAGGGGTTGACCAACATTAAGAAGGGGGTGTTAATGATATTGAGCAGCTTCGGGTTCATCCTTCCAGCCTCGAGTAAAGTCATAAATAAATGTAGCCTATTGGCTATTTATTTATATGTGAAGATGGGCGCATCTCTTTGTAAATAATATATTTATTATTCTGGGCCGACCTTCTTTGTAAATTATATTCATTGATTATTGTATCTTGGCCGACTTGTTCAAATTGTAACTTATGTTGAGGCCGACCTTGTGAGATCTCTTATAGCCATGTATTTATAAGAGACAACTTCTCTCCTTGTAATACAATCAAGAAAGCTTGACTTATTCCTTCATTCAAGTGCGAATTCCTTCAAGAGCAGATTGCGAATCTCTCTAAATGCAGATTTAGATTACAAGGAAGAGCAGATTATCATCTGTTATTGCATCCAGAGCTGATGCTGGATATTGGCCTTGTGATTGGCCTCATTGTAAAGAGAATTGTTGCCATTATTATATATACAAGAGGATCTTTGTTGCTGGGTTTTTCTCCCTCAAGTGGAGGGTTTTCCCAAGGTATCTACTGTGTTATTGTCTGATTTGAATTAATTCTCTGTGCATTAAATCTGATCTTTAGTTTTCAACATGGTATCAGAGCGGGCTTTGTATGAAGATCCGATCAGATTTGTGGATTTCATGGAAGTAATCAAAGTTGTTATTCAATCTAATGATTCTCCTGTGCTTCTCTGTGTGCTCATGATGCTCATGTCGCTGTATGTCTTCACGACTCTTGTTCAATGCAGCATCGGGAATTTCCGCTTAGTAATTGGTCTTCCTCTTCTGTATTTGTTTTGACACAATGAGTCTCTGTTCATGCGTCTCTTCTGATGGCTGGAGTTCGCATGTGCGTGATTGTGCATCCGCTTGAAGGATTTGATATTTCCCTGCATGTGTATTCTGTCTCCAATCTATTTCCGCTTGGTGGTTCTTCTAGCGGCTAGTGATTTTTGTGCTTGGAGCGACGATTAAAGTCGCGTTTTGTCTTTGTCGGGATTTTGTTTCATCCTCCATACATACTTCGACTTTGAAATGAGATCTGGAGGCTCGATATTGAGATTGGTCACTTGAGCAAATTCTTGGATGCCGGTATTGAGTGCATTCACGTCGACCTTGATATCATTTGACTCTGCTATCGGAGATCTCTTTGGCGTCAACTGAGCTACAGGTATTCTGCATCACATGTTGTCTTAGGAATTGGCCTTCTGAAGCATATCTCGGGAACCACCAGTGGCGTCAATATTGGAAGATGCATTGAATATGTGAGATATCGAAGAGTTAAGGAGCCGATATCAGGTATGGTCGTATTCACCATTGGTGTTGATTGAAATTGGAATTGATAAATTTTCATAATTGCGGGAGCATTCACGAATACTAAAAATAAAATAAAAATAATCATTGACACCGATAAACATATATGCTGGAGGCATCTACCTATAGTAGCGTAATTAGTCTAAAGCAAAAGGCAAATTCACGGAAAAAGGCTACTGTCATCTATCAAGAGATAATCTGAAGGTGTGACACTGCCGTATGAAGGAAAGACCCGAGACAACCACCGAGACTACTTTCCCTAGTAGTATGGGTTTTTTCGGATCTCTCTTTAGAAATCTTAGGAAGTCGACTATGATCTGTTGATCACAGAATCTTTGCTTACCCGAGTCGGGTATTAAATGCTATCTAATGGGTCTGAGAAGTCGACGCTGTCTATTTTTTTTTTTCTTGGCACTGTTTTTGTTAGGTCATTTATTATTACTATTCAGAGGATTACTGATGCTAACTATTGTGTATCTGATGTCTTCAACTGGAGCGAGGTTTCCTCCTTTCTCTCAAGGCTGCTCAGATTAGGAAACCGCACTGTTGGTGTAAAGTGTGTGCTGAATGGTGCAAAATGAAGACTTGAATTACTTTTTGCAGCAGACCATGTATTGCACACTGAAGGTAGGTAAGATGAGTCACAGCCACAGATCCAACTCTTTGGTGTACCTTCAGAATACCTAAAGAGATAAGTATTCTTGTTTTTCCAGCTATATTATTTATTTGGATCTTGTGTAATCAGTAAAGAGAGATTGTGGTTTCCGTTGGATTGTGTTCTCTATCATAAGATCCTTTGAAGTTTCAATCTCTTCATGCTAGTTGCGAAGATTTCTGAGTGTGACTCAGAAATGAAAGAGAATTGCATTTTCAATGATGATTAGTTGGTCACATTGATATCATTCTCTAACGCATGAACCGTGATAGAACCTTGAACTCTTGGAGAGAGTTGGTTCTACATGCTAACCGCTTATTGCATTCAAGAAATCTGTAGTTGTGCAGATTAATCTTTTGTTGTGCAGAGTTTGGCACTCTCGAGAGGAGTAAAAGATGAACGAAAGAGTTATATCAAAACTATATAGAGATAAGTTCTTTATCCCTTTAGTTTAATCTTTTGATATATTTCTCTTTCAGAATGATTTACTTATTCATGTTCTAACATTATGCATAAATTCTTATGTAATTCATGCTATAAACCTTGAGATAGTCAATCATGTATGCTTCCAGCAATAGTACTTCTCTTCAAGATAGTTGAGTTCCATGAACTATTAGTAATCTCTTATTAATGCTTTCATAACATACCAAGAAGTGTAAGGGATTGCTTTCTGCATTCTGTAGGTTGAAGCATGAAGACACATCATGCAGTCATGGAACCGAGTGGATGGTTGAAGACATCTCTTCGAAAAGGAAGATTTAACCTTCAGAGGGAGTTCAGTGACTTGCTGAAGTGAAGATTGCTATATTGTGAGAATAGAGTGTTCTGAGAGGACAGCCCGTACTTAAAGATGCAGATGAAAGCATTGAAGAAGTACAAGGCAAGTTTCATAGCTCGTGGATTTTCACAGAAAGAGGGAGTTGATTACATTGCTCCTGTGCTCACTGTTTCGAGGTACATGGGAAGAGTCACATGTTTTTCAAAATGAAGAAGGCCTTGTATGGTCTTAAGCAGGCTCCTCGTGCATGATACGAAAGGATTGATCAGTACCTATCAAGTTTGGGCTCCTGAAGAATGATGCTGACCCAAATCTCTACTTCGAGGAATTGACTTCTGAACTTGAGATGAAGGACCTTGGGCTCATGCATTACTTCCTTGGCTTAGAAGTCTGGCAGAAACCAGATGGTATGATTCTAAGTCAAGGGAAGTACACCATTGTCATATTAAGGAGATTTGGCATGATGGATTGCAAATCCATGTCCACATCCATAGAGGCTGCAGCTAGTTCAGATTTGGCGGATCCTACATTGCATAGACAGCTGATTGGATCCTTGATGTATCTAGTTAACACTAGACCTGATATTTGCTATGCAGTGAGTGCACTTAGCCAGTCTATGTGTGATCCAAGATAGATACATCTTGTTGCAGCTAAACATATCCTGAGATACTTGCGTGGCACAGTTGGATATGGATTGATGTATACTTCAGATGCAGACTTAGAGTTACTTAGCTTCACTGATTCTGATTGGGCAGGTTGTGTCTCAGATCGGAAGAGCACCTCTGGCTGTTGCTTCAGTTTGGGTTCTGCTATGTTTTCCTGGTGCAGCAGGAAGCAGTCTTCTATAGCATTGAGTACAACAGAGGCTGAATACATTGCAGCTTGCATAACAACTCGAGAAGCAGTGTGGCTTCGTAAGCTCGTTGCAGGATTGTTTGGACAATCAATGGAGCCTACTATCATTCATTGTGATAATCAGAGTTGTGTGAAGCTTTCTGTCAATCTTGTGTTTCATGACAGATCCAAGCATGTTGAGATCAAGTACCACTATATCATAGATATGGTACTGCGGAAGGCTGTACAGTTGAGATACATTAGCACTGATGAGCAGACGGCATATATTCTCACCAAGCCTCTCGCCAGAATAAAGTTGTATACTTTCGAGACAAGCTTGGTATGGTGGAGAATCCAGCCTTGACTGAGTATGAGTCTCAGTGCCAGTGAAGCCTTGCTTAATGAGTTCTTCTCTGTGAGAGAAGTTCGAGGTGAAATCCCTTGTTAATGCATTTTCTTCTGTGACGGAAGAATTTGAGGTGAAAGCCCTTGTTTCCACCCTCTGAGCTGAGTCATGGTGGATGTCATGTGTGCGACTCCATGACATATGTGGTACTTGTGTTTCACCCTCTGGGAGAGCCATGGTGAAAGTCACGTTGAGGTGACAACATCACGCAAGTGATGAACACTTGTACTTACTATTGCACTTTCTTCTATGACGGAAGAATTTGAGGTGAAAGCCCTTGTTTCCACCCTCTGAGCTGAGTCATGGTGGATGTCATGTGTGTGACTCCATGACAACATCACGTGAGAGAGTCCGTGATGATCTTCTTGTACCTGTGTTTCACCCTCTGGGAGAGCCATGGTGAAAGTCACATTGAGGTGACAACATCACGCAAGTGATGAACACTAGCACTCACCATTTGATGGTTGATATCGAGACGATATCTAATATCACATTGAGGTGATATTCCTCTCTTTGTATCTGATTGCAGGCAATGATGGCAGATGGACCTCATATTGAGATGGTTCGTATTGTGCAGCTGGAAGTTCTCTCCCTAGCTGAGAGGGAGTGTTAATGATATTGAGCAGCTTCGGGTTCATCCTTCCAGCCTCGAGTAAAGTCATAAATAAATGTAGCCTATTGGCTATTTATTTATATGTGAAGATGGGCGCATCTCTTTGTAAATAATATATTTATTATTCTGGGCCGACCTTCTTTGTAAATTATATTCATTGATTATTGTATCTTGGCCGACTTGTTCAAATTGTAACTTATGTTGAGGCCGACCTTGTGAGATCTCTTATAGCCATGTATTTATAAGAGACAACTTCTCTCCTTGTAAACAATCAAGAAAGCTTGACTTATTCCTTCATTCAAGTGCGAATTCCTTCAAGAGCAGATTGCGAATCTCTCTAAATGCAGATTTAGATTACAAGGAAGAGCAGATTATCATCTGTTATTGCATCCAGAGCTGATGCTGGATATTGGCCTTGTGATTGGCCTCATTGTAAAGAGAATTGTTGCCATTATTATATATACAAGAGGATCTTTGTTGCTGGGTTTTTCTCCCTCAAGTGGAGGGTTTTCCCAGGGTATCTACTGTGTTATTGTCTGATTTGAATTAATTCTCTGTGCATTAAATCTGATCTTTAGTTTTCAACGAGGGGCCACTTTTTAATTATTGATTATAATTAAAAGTGAGTGCAAACTATGGAAATATTAAAAATGAAATTTCAACTTTATTTAAATGATGCTTTTTGCTGAGAAAGTCGACCCTCTTGAAGAATATAAGGATTTCACTTGTGAAGAAAGATTATTATGTTATGAAAATCGACTTTGATCAATTCTTCCTTCAGAGAACGGAGCCAAGGGTTTCAGTTATCTATTTGCATTGGAGAACGAGCCATCTTTAGTGTTGCAGTTCAGAGGCTGTGAAATATCAGCTGATCTATTGCTAATCAGAGGAATACCTTCATTCAGAAGTTATTACAGAGCTTTATTTTTGCAATTTTAAATTCAAGGGTTTTGTACGGATTTCTTCCTGGAGGTGATTCTTTCTTCTTAGGCACCCATTTCTAAACCCCAAGCAAATCAAATAAAGGCCGTACTGTTTTCTTCATTGCTGGTTGGAGGCCGTACCATCTACAGAGGAAGGCGTCCTTGCATCTGGAACCAAAACGCCTTTTCTTTCAACTTCTTTCCTTCACCAATAGTGACGCCCAGGCAAGTGGAGGTCTTCCAGACAAATTCAAGCAGGGGAAAATCAGTGCTGAGTTCTGGCCGTACCAATCAATGCTCATCCAAGCGGCTGCAAATCAGGTTATTGGACTGATATTTCTGTCTTATCTTTGTCTGCATGTCAGAGATCTATTATTGTAATCATCTAGAAAGAATAACAAGATCGTATGCTATGTATTTCAAAGATTATCTGCTTCTGTTTTCACTTCTTTGAATTTATTAGATTTATAGAAGTATTTCTTTCAAAATCGCATTATTCATTATTGCATGCAAAAACACAAAAAAAATCAAAACACTCAAAAACAAGCAAAAACAAGCAGTTTTCAGAAACAGTGGGAATAGGGGTTTCTACATTAATTATTTAATTAATTGATTTTATTAATAAATGTAATGTTTTGAATTAAAGCTTTGATAATAATTCAGTTGTTGAAACTAAAAGTTGTAAATAAAGTATTACTCAGGGAATTGGTTTTCATCACAGGAATTTGATTATTGTTTGGATTTGCCATTGGAAATCCTGGGAACGAAAACTATCAACATTCGAAGGTCATGCTTGGACGAAACCCCTAGCATGGCCATTATGCGTAAATTTGTGATTGCTTCATCTTAGAGGTTTGATTTATAGCCTTGTATGGAGACAGGCAAAAGCAAGAAGCGACAAAGTACAGGAAAGACAAAATAGCTCAAGAAATTGAATCTTCATATCTCAAGGGCACGAAAGGAATCAAAAGTCCCGATGTCAGGCTTTCATGCTGCCAATCATACTCCAGAAATACATAACCATTATTTTTCTATGCAAAACAAGGATTTTAGAAGGAATTATCAAGTGTTGATATCAGCTGCCAAATAATATAAGTCGTATAGGGTAGCGAAGTTGAGCAAGCCGATAACATAAGCCAAGTATATCGACCTTGCCAAGTTATATTGTCCTTGTTGGATGCTCGTTCATGCTGTTGACCGCCTATTCTACTTGCTAAATGTCGAATGGAAACCATTGTCCCATCAGGTAAGCATCAAATTTATAAGGTGATTGGTGGAGTTGTCGACTAAGACTATTATCTGTAGGAATTGGAAAGTATATTTGAACGGCATGATTTGCATATGGGATCGCAAGTTATAATCTACCAACCTGGCCGCAAGTCATAATCTACCGACAACAGTTGGAGTCGTCACCCTGAAGAATATTATTGTACAGGTCGGATATTTTAAATAGCCACCACTCTCCTTTACTAGAGTTGAAGGTTAAGAGGTTGTGGAAGGCTGAGCATTGAGTAATCATTGCCATGAAGGCAATGGAAATTATCAAGCCTTTGTGATGAGACAAGGAGTCAGGACTTTCTTCGTGTGGCCACCTAAAAAGGAATCGGGTCTCATATGGGAACATTGTACCTACCATGGATTGTGAAAGTCTTCGATATTTAACTCTATCACATCCACCATATACGTGCTAGCTATCGTCAACATGTCTAGTGCCATTTGTGATATTTTATTTGCACAGCCAAAGAGGGATCGTTATCTTCAATCACGGATTGCTCTGCTATCAATTTGGGGAAAGATAACCATGAGTAACTCCTATTATTAAATGCAAACTATGCAATGTTAATGTATTACCTGTCTTGAGCATTAAACTGAGTTTGTTAGTACAAAATATGTATCAGATTGTGACTATGGTCTAAGAATAATTTCTTGTTGCAATTTCCGGAATGTTGTTGCTCAGACATATTAGTTTTCAATAACAATAGCCTTGTCATCTGCTATATAATGCTTGAATACAAAATTGTATCTAGTCTAAACTGTTGGTAATGTTGATATTTATTTGAAGTTGTTGTGCACTTGAAAGTATACAAAGTTTCCTTTAAAGAATTGCATTACTCTACATATATCAAAAGAAAAAAAACAATTTGACAAATAACATTGTCAAACTTGAGTAATCACTGATAATCTTGGCTATGAGGAACGGGGTTATTACAATGCAAAGGCCCAACCACTACACCAAAAGATCGGCCTAATAGTGAGGGCGCCTACCCAGGGTGTTAAGGGTGAGGTTTGCGTCCCACCAACCTTAGAGGTGAAGGCACAAAAGCCACGTGCACAGCGGACACATGGTCATGGAGCCCCACTATTTGGTTATCAGGTACACAACGGGTTACATCCATCGGGGTTTAGCCCTTCATGCACAGGATATTACAGCCCACCATGCTCCACGAGGCTCAACCTCGAGACCTTGGCTCTAATACCACAAAGGCCCAACCACTACACCAAAAGACCAACCTAGTAGTGAGGGCGGCTACCCAGGGTGCTAAGGGTGAGGTTTGCATCCCACCAGCCTCAAAGGTGAAGGCACAAAAGCCACGAGCACAACGGACACTTGGCCGTGGAGCCCCACCATCTAGTTATCAAGTACATGCCTGCTAGCACGACGGGCTACATCCATCAAGATTTAACCCTTCACGCACGGGATATTACAATTGGCAGTGAGTTTGCTAATGTGGTCTTCTTTGAGTTGCCTTTGGCAAGATATATTTCATGGCATTGATTCCAATCCTCTCAAGGATTTCAACATTGGTTTCGATGATGTTTACTTTTTGGGGTTCCAGGAGAGGAGAGTGCAATTTGAGTGTGATGGTTTGACAGTTATGATCAAAGTCGCACATTGTCAACATGGAGATTACTTTTTAAGATTGATTTGGAACCTGGGATCACAAGGATTTGCAGTCCAGTAGTTGAGGATGAGGGAGCTAGTGTTGGCTTACTAGAGTTTACTTCCATGGTATTTCAACTTGGTTCTTTCGAAGAGCGGTTCCCTGAGAAAATGGTTGAGTTTGTGTAGTATTTGATTGCTCTTCTTACAGGAGGTTTTTGGTTTGGGGACCTTGCAGGACAGTGTCTTCAATAGATGGTGCTATAGATTTCCTAGGTTGACTTGGAACCCCGGGATCATTCTTGGTTTCAATTTGGCTGAGTTTGTTGATTGTGGGGTTGTGATGGCATAGCTTGAGGACAAGTAATCTTTGGGAAGGGAGGACTATAATGTCCCCTTCTTGATCATAGCCAATATGAGCTTCCATTAGCCTATTCTAGTTCCCATAGGCTAAGTAGATTTGGTTAGGGGACTTGGTGACATGAAATGAGTGTTCTGGGATTTTTGGGGTTTTTTCCAATGGTGATGGCTATTTTTAGTAACTTACTATTTTTAGTAATTTACTATCTTAAGTAACTATTTTTAGTAAGTTCTAGTCAAGCTTGGTTTGGACCAATTTGGTGTTTTGACTCACTATTTTTAGCAAGTGCTATTTTTAGTATCTAGTCTCGGCTCCACTTATCCAGCAGCTCAGTGCAGAGTTTCGATTTTTGGAAATGGTGAGTTCTCTTGATAGTCAAAATTAATATTTGTTTATTTTCCACTTAAGTTTATAATGTTATTATTTTAACTAAGTGAGAAGGGGGATGGGTTATAAGAGGCCCCCTTGCCCTAGTCAAGCAACGTTGTTTTTAAAAAGGGGCCAATATTATTTCATGTGACACCTAGAAAGGAGGATTATATTTCAAATTTTAAGGCTTAATTTGTGCCCAAAAAGGTAGACGCCCCCTTTGGAGTGAATTTTATGAAATTTCAACAAGGATAAGTTTAAATGTAATTTTTTGTCATTCCCCCAAAATTGCAACACACAAAATATAAGCTAATAATTAAATAAATAGCAATATAAATATTAAAAAGTATAAGTATAAATATTAACAATATTATCATCAGAATTATTAAAATATAATAAATATTAATAAATATATATAAAAACTAATATAAAATAAATATATTACAATAAGGAAATATATAATATAGCAGCACCCCAAAATCAGTGATTATACTCACACAGCAGAGATTCATAATTATCAAGGGCGATGATTCATAATGAACAGCAGTTGTATATTTTTATGTGTAACGGTTATATTAAAAGGGTAGCAAGAACATAAGGGGCAGCGCTTACCATTTAAAGATAAATTAAATAAGATTAGTTATGTGTGAAGAGGCCAATCCTTACATAAAGTCATCTCTCTTGGTGAGAGGTCATCCCTCTTAGGTAAGATCGCCTCTCTTGACCAAGGAGGGAATGGTATAAATAGAAGATGCAGGGATGGGGAACAAAGGGGGAGCAGGAGATATAATTAGGAAATAGGAAAATCAATTAAAAGTCTGTGTAAAACAGCAGATTGGAAATGAAATGGAAAATATATGGAGTCTGGAATAAATAAGCAGATAAGAAAATAAATTAGAAATTTGGAATATATTTTGGGTATAAACAGAGATATATTAATATGATGAAAGGAATAGAATGGAATGGAAATCATTGGGAAATCTGAATTAAGCAGCAGATAGAAAGAAATGGAATAAACTATAAGAGATCTATTGGCTTAAGTATTATTACCAAGAATATATTGGGAAGTAAGTTAAATATATATATTCTCATAGTAAGTGATTATTGTAAGATTGAAATTAATTAGAAATAATTATATAATATATTTGATTATGCAATAATGATGCTTGCAGCAATTATTGAGCCTTGTAAGTAATTATGACTCTTTAATATATATTCGATTATGAAATAATGATGCTTGCAGCAATTATTGAGCCTTATAAGTAATTATGACTCTTTAATATAAAAATGAATAGATTGTATATATATTTATGTATGTCCTTATCCTATGATCAATCAAATGTAAGGTTGAAGGAAGCAAGTTAGGAGGATGTAGTTTACGGGCCTCCCATGCTAAGTAGCCCATCTCAAAGGTGGAATTGTCTTGGTTCGAACATTCCCACTTGGGGCCAAAGAGTGGGTTGTCTTGGTCAGATGCTCGTGCTCTTGGGCTTAGATGAGTTGAGTAGTTTACAGGCACCCCTTTCAAGGCTTTCCTATCAAGCCAAACTATGATTGGTTATTAGGATGGATTCAAGGAATTGCAATCATAAGAGGGATGGACAAGACAGCATGGATAGGAAAAGCAAATACAAGTGTATCCACTAAGTAGCCCACCTCAACAGTGGAATTGTCTTTGTTCGGACGTTCCTACCACTTGGGGCAAAGGGGTGGGTTGTCTTGGTCGGACGCTTGTGCTCTTGGGCTTAGATGGATTGCTTTGGGCGGACCTATCCTACTTCTCATCCAAGTCCTATTGTGATTAAAACTTCCACTTTGCATTATGGATATTGGTAGTTTAGATAGTCTTGGAATAGTTATGTATTTTAAGTAGATAAGGCATTTACTATGTTTTGATCACATGAATTATATTTCCAATATTATCTAACATGATTGCAAGACCTAAAACCAAGATTTACCTTGTTTGAAGCATTTAAGTGGTAAGTTATAGCCCTAACTACATTAAACTTGTTATTCTAGGGCAAGATTTAGGGCAATCTCAAAAGGGGACATTACATTTTTGAAGAGCTAGAAAGGGGCGTGGGCTTTTGGAGGGAAAAGATGAGTTTGAAATTGTGTTGCCCTAATTTTCCCCTCTTTCTCTATTTATTCCCTTTGGAGCTCTCATTTGGGCATTGCAAACTTTGACGACATAAGGAGACTCTGCTGGATTGTTTCCAAAATTCGTACACTGCTGGTTGAGGACGAAAACCCTCATCTCTAGTTGCTAGTTTCGGTGGTGACAGACCCACCCTAGCAGGTTGGCGCTTGGATTGAAGATTTTCAGTGTTTTGGCTTGATGGTTAAGCATTTTGGCATTGATACAATGCAAATATCTACAATTTTTTGATATGGGTTTGAAGGTTTTGGCTTGGTGCATGATCTGTACCATTTTGGAGTGTGATTGGAGTTGTTTTAATTCACTTTCAGAGGTCTGATATAAAGGGTCTGAGTCCTGGAAATGCATATTTTCTAAGTAGCTGAAACGCAAAACTGTTCATAACTCCGTTTGTGGAAGAAATATCATTCTGGGTGATGATCTTATGGATTCCTCTTTGCTGGGCACCCCATTTAGAGTACTCATTTGCGTTGTTTGGTGAAGAACTGAATTTACAAGGCAGATCACCCTTCGAGGGAACCGTGCTCTTCCTTGGGTTTTGGTCTTCAGTGACTGAAATCTGATCAGCACTTACCGTGACCTGCAAACAGCTTCAAAAAGGGGGTTTTGGTCAATAAAAATGATGGAAATATGAAAGATCAGGTTGGGGTTTGATGACACTTGCATTTGGCACTCTCCATGAGGAGTTTGTATGCATTACTGCTAAATGCATGACTGGAAATTGTACCTTTAATTACTGTGACCAGGTCTGATAAGTTTGATTTCAGTTATTGTTGAAGCCAATATGTTTGTAATTGGTTTAATATGATATGATGCAAATTACATTGTCTATATGCTATGATTTCAATGCATGCCACAATCATATTGAATGGGATTCAAACAAACACATACTGCATTCCTATCTTATTCCATAAACACAAAAAAAAAATCAGGGGTAGACATTACATTATGGTACTTTTGTTTAGCATATCCATCATATGTGGTATCCTTCATATAAAGATCGATCTTAGGATCTGCCGAGATCAATCTTGAGATTCTAGAGATCTTCCCCCCCTACCTGGCTCATTCATTGAAGCAAGGAAGAGTGCCAAAGTTAGAGAGAGAGCCGTACTAGCTTCTATATAGCCGTAGCTTCCATCAATCAATGCATCTCCCTGGCCCCAGCCCCACCTTCTATTCACTCGACCAAACCATAAAAAAGTAGGGTCAGGTAAGGGGATGATGCAATATGCACACCTGGTATTGATCAATGAATGGAAGGTAGGCAGTGGAAAGAGTTGAGCTAATGCACCCTTTTCTGAACTTGATTCCTATTTTTAGGCTGCAGATATGTATATATTTATGATTTTTATATGTTTGTTGTATAGACATACCCAAAACATGCCCATCCCAAGAAATATTTGCCATACCAGCATATCATACCCAAATACCCATACCCATACCCAATTTCCAGCATAATTTACATAAATCTTTTTTAGAATTGTATAAATTATTGAAGTGTGGAAAGATATATCTGGACCAAGGACATGCAAAATGTATCTTAGGTTGTGATTGGTAGAAAAGGAGGAATGTTATCATGCGACCAATTTCATCTTGCATTAATAAGCAGAAGAAAGGTGTAATAAGATGTTATTAGATATTTAGAGACGGAAAGCAGAATTTTGGAAGTTGGGGGGGCTCTTTAAGTGTTGCTAGGTTTTTCAAGTTTCTGTCAAAAACAAGCAGATTCCTTTTGCTCTTGGGATGATGCAACTTTGTTTGTAATATTAAATATTTGTATCAATGTCAATGAAAAACAGTTTCTAGCATGATGGAGTCCAATTTTATTCATGAATGAATGTGATAATTTCTCTTTAACAGAATCTGATTTTTAGCTTGTCAAACAGACTTTAATCATGCTTAAGAAATCATATTTGTTGTGTGTCATGTTTACTCTCTCTTTATTATTTTGTGATGCTAGGGTTTGAAAGGCGAATCTTTGTATCACAAAGATGTTGCTGAATTTGATCTATGAGAACTTTTGTTTCTATGAGATTTTAGTGTTCCATTCTGCAAATCATACACGGATTTCCATTACCATTTAAGAGGGTTTTGGATGTGCAATATGTTTCTTTTACCTAAGTTATCCAGGTAGATCCTGCACACATTTAGTGCACTTAGGGAATCTCTCTCTCTTTTCCACCCTTTTCTTCCTTTATTTTCAATTCACTTTGTGCTTTGTAATTAAAAGCACACAAATATATAAAAACCCAATCATATGAGAGAGCTTCCCATCTCAAGCACAGAGAAAAATCTGAAATCACCTTGTTGGTGAAATTCTCGCATGCTATTACTGAATTGCTGCTGTCCATTGGGTGAGTCCCATACATATTCTGTACAGGATTGAGGCAACAAAAAATGGTAGCAGGTTATAAGCACTTCATTGTCAATTGTCATGAGAGGAAAATTTGGTCGTCATCTTACAAGGAACGTTACATTCTGATGGTTTTACCATGATAGAGCTGCTAGTTATGTCTGGAAATCTGAAAAGGAGAAAGTTTAAGCCCAAAGCCTTTAGGAATGTATCTCCTATCAATAATGTTCAAAATCTACTATAGTTCTTTCCTATTAGTATTTTCTAAAACAAACTGGAGTTGCATTTAAGGCAAGGACTAGGAAAAAACGAATTTTACTCTAAGCCAAGGTTCCATTCTGAGGGATCTCTTAGGTACCTTCTAGAAGCCATGAAAACAGCTTGACGTAGAGACTGAACTTCTATCAATACATAGCATTACTTCCAATCATGTATATCACTATGAGAGCACCTGCAAGTAGAGGTTGACGATGACTATATGAAGCAACAAAGTGCGCACCCATGTATTCTACAGGCTCCACCTAAATGTTTACTCTCAGTTGTACCCCAAGGAATTGTAGCAGAATGGTAATGGGAACACACGTAAGAACCTGACCCAGGTTCAGATCTCCCTTGCAAAAAGGTGGCACCCAATTCAAATGAATATTTAGCAAGGTTGAGGAGTCACCTTTTACCCAGGTTTACATATCTTAAGAGTATAGCCCCAAAAAAGGGGTCCTGCAGGGATTGTGAGTATAAATAAGAGCATAATACAGTTACGTAAATGGCAAACGCAAACATTAGGTACATTAAGCCTAAAAATTTAACATGCACTGCCACAAAAGGCAATTCATTACCAATCTGACTTTGAATTTAACATTTTAAAAAGACAAAGTGCCTGAGCTTCAGAAGCTTCTGACAAAATTTATGAGTTTTACAGCTTATTGATGAATACCTTCCTGAATATATTATGGCAGAACCGATAGTACTTGGATTGAAGCCTTTCAGAAGTACCCTGCTCAACAACAAAAGAAAAAAGCATTTGAAACTTAAACGGAGCAGTAATACATTAACAACATCCAGTTCAAAGTTGCCTGTTAATCGGTCACATTTCGTTCTACAAAAACCAAATAAACTGAATCGGATAGGCAGATGAAAATATATTAATATTTCGAATCTCCTGCTCGTGAAGTATAAACAAAGAACGAAAAAATAACAATGACCCGCCTGCGAAGAAGAAATTGGGTAGCGTGCAACGAATTTATTGTTGGGTTTGGTGCCACACTGTCTAGCGAGTGATCTGTATTGATCCAACACATGACGGTTCGTGCCCTGACTACAGAGGTTTTGGGTTTTAGTTCTGTCAAGCAACAGATGTGCTAATCTCCGCTGCCACATTGTTGGTGTTGGGAATTCAAGCGTAGGTTAACCAAGGATTTTTTTATTTTTGTTGGTATTGGACAGGGTTTAAGTGAAACAGGGCAGCGTCTCGAATTTGTTTTCACCCTGTAACCACATTCGTATATATAAAATGTCTTCTGCTAATGCAAGAAACTTTTATTGCAAGGAAGTTCCCCCGGGAAGCTACATTTCGCGAGTATTCAAAAGCCTACACAAGACCACGTCTTGGAAGTGCGTGGTGGAATTTTGGCCACCATGAATAATTGAGTCATGTTTCATGCGGCTGTTGAATTTATTTTGTCCAGTAATTTTATAAAAGTTTTTGTACAGTTATTGGTTTTATGAAAGAAAAAAAAAAAAATTATATATATATATATAGTTGGGTAAGTCCTATCTGTTGTTAGGGGGATAGGTCCCAAAGATTAAGATTTTACATTTTTTTGTTAGGTTGTTTATGTGTTGGTTCCACCATATGTCATGTGGTTATGTTCACGTAAGTCTTGTTTGTGTGGCATCTACCTCACCTCGTTCTTGTCGTTTTGACATTAATCATGTAACATCGTCCTCAGTATATCACTTGATATGAGGTGGTCACATTCTTCGAAAAGGCTTACTTTGTCTTATGTTACATTGATGTGATTTTTTGAGGTAGCGTTTTAACTCCGGTAGTTGTGCTTTGGGCATGTATTATGCCAAACCATTACGGTCTCTGATAACATGTTTTGCATTGAGTTTTTTGGTTACTTTGTTTGAGAGAAGGCTTACCGACACATCATTTTTGTTACTTGTTTATGGAACCATCGCTTATGATCAAACCGTGAACATGTGTGAAACGCCATCTTCTGTGATGAATTCGGTTTGCCAAATTCTTCCTCTTCAAATGGTTTTCCATGGGTTTCGTTACTCATTATGCCAGATTTTCTTTCTAACATACAAAAGGTTTTTGCAAGAATTAGCCAATATTCGCAAGATGGGGTCAACTTTTGTTTATCTCACCAGTTCTAAGGTTCAAGTTGCCTTTCTGGGACCGGTGACTAATCGGTGGTTACTTGGGTTATTTGCAAAAAGAGATTTTTAATGCTAAAAGTTGTTAAGTTAATACTAGGAAAGAATTTTCTTATGTCCAAGGGTTGGTATGGTGTAGGGGCATCAAGACCCTCATAAGCATTTTTGTTATTTTTTGGTTTTAGGTTTGTTAGAGTGTTTTGGAGTCTCATAAGGTCATTTATGACCATTTGGAATCATATGGATTCATTTTGGAGTGATTAATTGGGTTTTTGTTTTAAAATTGTAAAAGTTGTCAAATGTTGCTAAAAGTTGTCATGCAACTTTGGAAAGGTGTCAAAAAGCAAGAAAATAGTTACATGCAAATCAAGAAATCGTTTCAAAGAGTTGGTTTTGATTGAGAATGTAAAAAAGACACCCTCCAAAACTCGAATTGGGGGGTTGGAGACAATTTTTTGAAGTTTTGATGAATGAAAACCTCAATTTGTGTGCATTTTTCTTAGTCTAACATTGTTTTTAGGATGAAGTCATGCATTGTACGGCATGGTACGGCATCATATCAAGGACTATAATATATGGATGGAAAGATATTTGTTTCTAGTTTACAATGTTTTTTGTCTCATTAAATTTCATTGAGTTTTGTGTGAGATATGGCCATTTTGGCGAAGGTTGTTATATTCTAACAATGCTTTCCAGAATTTGCAATCTAAAAACATGATAGTACGGCTATGTACGATAAAATATTGGGATGAAACCAATTGTAATGGATGAATATATGTTTCTATCTCTCAATGCTTTTTGTTTGGGTCATTTTCATAGAGATTTGAATAAGTTATGACCCTTTGTGAGGACAGGTTTGAACCCTAACTAAGATTTATAGTTTTGGGGAAAAATGCCATAACTTTCTTTTCCACTGTTGGATCTTGATGGAAATTGGAGGGAAAGTCTATAATTATGTTATATTCAATTCCACCGAAGTGATTGTATTCATTATTTGTTTTGTGAAATTTATTAATGATTGTTCCTTTCATTTTAGGGTTGTCCTATCAATGTTTTGAAGAATCAATCATTGAATGTGTTTTGGTGTCCTTCCTTTGCATCATTTTTGGTCTCAAAGCTAGAAGACCCAAAGAGTGCAAGGTATGCACAAGGAAAAGAGAGTTGTGAGAGAAATTTTGTTGCAGGTATGAAAGAGAGTCGGTGACTTATATCCTCTAATAGTGATGAAACTAGGTAGAAGGTGTGCAGATTTCTTCTACTAAGAGAAAGTGGGTAGAAGAGGTCTTGGAGAGTGCATCTTCTAGAATCCTATTGGGTAAAGGATAGTCATGTGTGTGAAGGTATTGGGATGCCAAAAGAATGGAAGTGTTGAGGAGAATAATCCATGAAGACCTGAAGAGTAATAAATTTCCAAGCAAGCAACAAGAGATAAGAAGAGAAAGGAGTGAGATGAAGAAAAATGAGATGCTAAAACAAATAAATATTCAGCAAGAGATAACAGGGTTGCGACAAGATTTGGAACAAATGCAAAAAACATTTGAAGAAATAATATGGAGTAAATAGTAACAAGTGTGTGAAGTTGGAACATCACCATTCACAAAATTGTTAAGTGGACGATAAAGGAAATTATGGAAAGAAGAAAGAGGCAGCAATTGGGAAGGAAGATAAAAATAATAATCAAGATGATGGAAGAGTGAAAGTCATCCAAGGAAGAGGAAACAGATGAAGAAAATGAGTCCATTGAGACTCTAAATTTTGTTTCTAACAATATTTGTGAATATGTGTTTACAGGTGTAGTAGATGAAGATGAAGATGGAAAAGAATATAAAGAAGGAGGAGTGAATGGAGTGTATCAAGATTGTTATGCAAATGTAGCATAATATGGTGAAGAAGATGTTGCAAAAACAACAAAGGTATTGGTTGTATTTTATGATTTTATGGATGATGAATACATTGAAAATTTGTATTCAAATGATGAAGATGAAGACATGGACAGTGGTAATGTGGCATATGAACAAGAACTAGAGTTTTGGAACCTTGAAGCTGGGAAGATGCTAAGTAAGAGAAGATGCAAGAAGAAAGTGAGGCAGAAAATTATGCACACCAAGAAACAAGGAGAAGTTCAAGCCAAGCATGGAAAAGTTCGAGAGGAGGTACAACACAATTGGAGGAAGAAAAAACAGTAATTGATCATTATTTGAGGTGGACCTCAAATTTTCTTTTCCTCGGGAGTAAAGTGTAGGGGCATCAAGAGCCTCATAAGCATATTTTTGTTATTTTTTGGTTTTAGGTTTGTGAGAGTGTTTTGGAGTCTCATAAGGTCATTTATGACTATTCGGAATCATATGGATTCATTTCAAAGTGATTAATTGGGTTTTTGTTTTAAAATTGTAAAAGTTGACAAATGTAGCTAAAAGTTGTCATGCAACTTTGGAAAGGTGTCAAAAAGAAAGAAATAGTTACATGAAAATCAAGAAACCATTTCAAAGAGTTGGTTTTTATTAGGAATGTAAAAAGACACCCTCCAAAACTTGAATTGTGGGGTTGGAGACATTGTTCTGAAGTTTTGATGAATGAAAACCTCAATTTGTGTGTAATTTTTTGAGTCTTACATTGTTTTTTAGGATGAAGTTGTGCATTGTATGGTCGGGTACGACATCATATCAAGGACTATAATATATGGATGGAAAGATATTTTTTTCTAGTTTACAAATCTTTTTGTCTTATTAAATTTCATTGAGTTTTTTGTGAGATATGGCCATTTTGGTGAAGGTTGCCCTGTTCTAACAATGTTTTCCTAAATTTGTAGTCTAAAAATGTGCTAGTACGGCTATGTACAGTACAATATTTGGATGAAACCAATTGTAATGGATGAATATATGTTTCCAGATCTCAATGATTTTTGTTTAGGTCATTTTCATGGAGATTTGAATAAGTTATGACAATTTTTGTGAGGACGGGTCTGAACCCTAACTAGGATTTCCAGTTTTGGGAAAAACGCCATAACTTTATTTTCCACCATCGGATCCTAATAAAAATTGGAGGGAAAGTTTGTAATTATGTTATCTTCAATGACACTAGAGTGATTGGCTTCATTATTTATTTTGTGAAAGTTATTAATGATTGTTCCTTTCGTTTCAGGGTTGTCCTGTCAACGTTTTGAAGAATCAAGCATTGAATGTGTTTTGGTGTCCTTCCTCTGTATCACAGTATGACCTGAATACTAACATCAATTCCTAATTTGTGGGTTGTCTATTGGATCTTTGTGTATCCAAGGATATGGTGCTCCAATTTATGAAGAGTGTTTTTAAATCCTCTCTATTATTTGGGCTCGAGATGGTTTTAATGGGGGCTCGCTTAGGAGAAGGTATCCCTCTTTTCCACCATGGGGTTATTACTAAGTATCTTCCTTTTATTATTGATGTAGTAGATGTGGTTTATTGGTGTCATCACTCCCTTGTCAAGGCTAGTTGCGATTTCCTCAAACGTCACTTCCAATTTGTGTCGGAGCAAGATACTCAATGGGTTTCCAAGTTCATCGAGATTGTGAAGTGTTTTGGCACTTAGGGAGATGAATCTCAGGAGGTACAGATAAGCCATTTTATCAGTGCTCAAGCTCCTTTTTGATTTTTTCAATTTGTTTTGTCATCCTACTATTCGCCTAGATATCTCTCTAGTTTTTGAAGGGTTTTACTAGAAGTTAATCTTATATGTAAATAGAGTTTACTTATTTCAGTTATGGTTTGGACAGTCTTGCAAAGAAACTTATATAACCCTTTATTATAGTGTTCTATTTCAATACTTTAAAAACAGTGCATTATATCAAATTAGCTTAATTAGCTTATAACTTGTTTTTGGTTGTTCATTTTCCAGTTCTTCTAGTCCCTATTACATATTTGCTAAAAATAAAATTTTGGGTTTGCTATAATGGTGAATTGGAAAGAATTTGTTCTATATGGCTCTTGTGCAGACAAGCTTAGAAAAAAACATATTAATGAATGCTTTGCCTTAAATAAATGGTTTGATTTTAAATGTATGATGATATCAATTCCTTTAAATGCTTCCATCTTGATTTTAAAAGGATAAATGTTGTGATCTTGACACCGTTAAATGCTTTATGTTGGTGGACTGCTTACAATAAGGTTTCACCTTTTTGTTGTCCCTTATCGTGGGTTGTCTATACTTCTTCAATCAAAATTGCTTATAGCAATCACTTAATTTGAGGTCCCTTCTTTGTATTCTTACACAGAGAAGAGTTAATTGTAGTCATTGTGCTAAGTCATTCTCAGTTAGAGATGTAAATTTTCTTAAGCTATATTATCCAATTGGTTCATTAGTTTAGGGTTCTTGAGCTTAAGGAATTACATTTTTTAGCCTCTTCAGGTAATGGATAGGTAGTTTTCTCGAAAGAAGAGTTGTTAGCTTTTTTCATTTGTTCCTTGTATGGTATAGAGTAGCTACGACTGTGTACATTCCTTGCACAACTTATCTTTGTTTGCATGCAAGGTTTAAGATCGTTGCTATTATGGGTTTGGTCAACACTTATTACCTCACCCAGCTTATTCAAGCTAAGTTTGGTTGGTGTGCCTTGTTCAAGCTTTCTTTCATAACACATTATATAACTAGTCCTTTAGGGGTATTTTAGCATTTATAGGGGTTGTTCAATGACCAATTTTCCTACGTGCCTTTCTATTTTAGGTTTTTCCCACACTATGTTAGTGTCGATTAGCTTGATTACGCAAATTGTTTAGTTTAGGCCTTAATGCCGATTAAGCCATGGTAAGAAGATTCACTACAAATCTCGGGTTGTTGTTTGGTTGATTCTGATAGGAGATGAACTTGATGCCTAGTTCAACCTAATTGTTTCTTTAACTTTTTAGGTATTAAGGCTTTCCTAATTTATATATGATTTTCTATTTTTATAATCTAGCTAGCTGACTTAGTAAATTGTTAATGGAATTTACCTTATAAGACTTGAGTTTGGTTTTTTTGGTGTGTACCTTTGCCTTTTGATGCTTACCTAGGGGTTGGTCCTTTCTTATCGTGCTTCAATATCCCATGTGTGGGCCACTAACTTCTCCTTTTTCTTGGAGTATTATTGTTTCTAGTCCTTGCCATACCTCTGCTATCTCACCAACAAGACAAGTGTTGGTCTAATCTATGCCATGGTTTGCTAGCTTATCTGCGGCCTTATTAGCTTCACGGTAAATGTGCTTTGTGGATAGTACTTGTACCTTTTGCATTAGATCTTTAATTTTTGATGCTTTTGGTTGTAGATGCCAAATTCCTATTTGATTTTGTAATTGCATTGATGCTTATTGTCAAATCACATTCCAAGTCAATGTTCTTCAATCCTTTCTCCCTACATAAGATTAGTCCTTGTATGATACCTTTGATTTTTGCCTCATTGTTGTTTGATGGGGGCAACTTTATGGAGCTTGTGGCTATTAGCTATCCTTTCTCATTCCTTATGATGCATCCTACTCTAGAGGGTCCAGGGTTTTCCCTGGAAGCCCTGACCGTATTTAGTTTAAGTCTTTCGCTGGGTGGGGGGCACCATTTAGCCTTACTCCTTTATGCTTTGGTACTTGGGGAAATTTGAAAGAATTTAGGGACTCTCAATTTTGGCCATCGTTTCATTACTTTTTCATCCCAGTAAGTGAATGTGGTTTTTTTCGGTGCCTTAATATTCGCATTCAACTTTTTTGTTATATTCCTTTCAATCATAAAAATTACTTCATCTACCAGCATGGATTTTTCCTGAAATATGTGTCTATATTTGTTCCTTCCAAATGTTCCATAGCAGGATAGAAGGGGATGTTTACCAAATTTGGCCCCAAAATGTGTCCTTTTTCAAGATCGGACAACTGGCTAAGAAGTCCCTAATCTTGTTGCCTCTAGGAGCAGCCCAACCAAGTTTCTCTTAAAGCCAATCCAAGCATTCCTTTGTGTAGGGACAATTTAAGAGTAGGTGATATTCTATTTCTTCATTTTTTTAACACATGATGTATCTATTCAGCCCTTCTATGCCTATTGTTCTCAACCTATCCCTAGATAGAATTCTTTCATGCATGGCAGTCCATGTGAATTCCTCGGCCTTAGGTAGTATCGATTTTCCCCAACACAGTTTCTTAGGCCATTCACAATTCTCTTGCTTAATTTGGATTTGGTACCCCATTTTGGTTGTGTAGTTGCCTTATCTTTCCCCACACCATACAATCTTATTTGGTTGGTTGTTGAGACATATATTTCTCTCTTGTAGGATTTCAAGCAGCTTGTTCTTGGCTTCTTCTTCCATCTGGAAATTTGTGGGGACAGACCAAATGTTTTTTCCTATTTCCTCGGTTTTAATATACATGTATATAGGATTATGACTTTTATTGTTTGTGGTTGGGATGTGGGGGGTGATCTCTTGTATTCCTTTAAGGGCTTATGTCCTCCCCATGAATCATTCTAGAAATCTGCTTTGTTGCCACTATTAACTTGCCAAGTAATATGGTATGTAATTACTTGTCCTGAGTTCTGCATGAAATTCCATATGTGGGAGCCTTGGTGAGCATTTTCTATAGTTAACACTCTTTCAAGATCTGAGTTATCCAAGTACTTTTTCTGCATCACCCTACACCACATTAGGGAAGGATTTTGATACATTTTCCATATCAGTTTTACACCTAAAGCTGCATTTTGCTTTCTTAAGTCCCTTATGCCTGCTCCACCTTCATCTTGTGACTTACAGACCGTGTCCCAATAGATTAATGGGATTTTATGTTGTTCATTTAAACCTTCCCATAAGAATCATTTTAAGACACTGTCTAGTCCCAAGGCAACTTTGGAAGTTAATTGCATACATGACATTGAGTATGTGGGAATTTTTGATAGAACTACTTTAACTATTGTTAATCTCCTTGATAATGTTAGCCATTTCCCTCTCCAGTTTAGGGCTTTGTTTTCACACTTTTCTTTTGTTTGTTCCCATAATGTTGTTTGGATCATACCTTTAAACAATGGAACACCTAGATATTTGCATGGTATCTGATCAATTTGTAGCCCAACAACTTAGCTATTCTTTTTTGTATTTTTTTTTGTGTGGAAAAAGTAGATTTTGGACTTTTCCATGTTTATTTGTTGTCATGTTACATCATTGTATTCCTGCAGGCATTCTGTTATTTTTTTAGCCTCTTGTATAGTTGATTCCCCATATAGTAGGGTATTGTCTACAAACTGTTGTTGGGTTAGGGCTTCTACCCCTTGTACTACTTGAATTCCTTTCCATGATCCTTATTCAAGAAATGAAGCAATGTATTTGCTTAATGCTTCAGCCATGATGACAAGGAGGAATGGGGAGATTGGGTCTCCTTGTCTAATTCCATTAGTGCTCTGGAAGAATCCACATGGGTTGCTATTTATCAATATAGAGTATCTTGGTGATGATATGCAATGAAAGATCATTTGGAGCCATTCCCTATAGAAACCAAACTTCTCCATTATTTTGATTAAAATTCTCCATTTGACCTTGTCATATGCTTTGCTCACATCCAATTTGATCAGCATGCTCTGGATTTTTCTTTGTTTATTGCATGTACTGCTTCATTTGTCAGGATTATGTTGTCCACTATATCTCTACCAGGTGTGAAGCCACTTTGATTTGGTGAGATGATCTTTTCCAATACTTTTTTAAGTCTATTTTCTAATGCTTTAGATATAATATTATATATGGTGTTGCATAATAAAATGGGTCTATAGTCCTTGAAGCTAGCACAATCTTCTTTTTTTGGTATAAGTACCACCATTGTACTGTTCAAATCTTTGACAAACTTTTTGTGTCTTCTAAAATCTCCTGTTATAGCCCAAACTTCGTCTCCAAGGAAATCCCAACACTTTTGGTAAAAGAATGTGGGGTACCTATCCAACCCATGGGCTTTATCAGGGTGTAATTGAAATGTTGCTTCTTTAATTTCTTCTTTGGTGAAAGGGTTTGTGAGCATTTGATTGTCTCCACTGGATATCAGTTCCCAGATATTGGATAGGATCTTATTGGTATTAAGCATTTCACTATCTCCTAATGGGGCCAAGATGTTTTCAAAGTACTTGATTGTTTCTTCCTTGATACCTTTTGGATCCTGAATTAGGGTACCATCACGTGATCAAATGCTTGATATTTTTTTGTGGGCCTTTTTTTTTTTATCTTGGTTGTGTTGTGAATGAATTTTGTGTTTGTGTCTCCTTCTATGAGCTAGACTTCTCTTGATTTGGATCTCCAATATTCTTCTTCTCTTGCTAATATTTATTTGTATTCAAACTTGATAGCTTTTTCTTTGAGGTAATCCTCTTGGTTCATCCCTATTCTCATTATTCTTGTGTTCGTCATCTCAAGTTCTTCTTTCATTCTCAATTTTTCTATGAAGATATTTTTGAAGACTATTTTATTCCAGTTTTGTAATCTATTCTTTATATATTTTAGTTTTCTCATAAATACGAAGCTTCTAGTTCCACTAAGTTTGGGGGCCTCGCACCATGAGTGGGCAATAGTTTCCACCAAGTCTTTCTTCCTGAACCACATTTTTTCCATTTTGAAGTATGCCTTCGAATTATTGCTTTCCCTTGCCAATGTTAGCTTAACAGGGAAGTGGTTCAATCCTGTTAGAGGGAGAACTTCTACTTCCATTACCTGGTTCTCTTCTAGCAAATCATGGGAATAGATGAATTTATCTAATTTCTCTTTTATGCAACATTCACCATTCCTCCTGTTAGACCAAGTGTATATTCCATTTTTGGTAGATATATCCATCAAGTTGTTCTTTCATAGGAATTGGCCAAACTCCTCCATTGGGGCTGAAACACTTCTATTTCCCCCCACTTCTCCTCTATTCTTAGGACTATATTGAAATATCCTCCCATAATGACCTTGTTGTTCCCAATTTGTGCAATTTTTTGGCTCAAGGAGTTTCATAATCTACTTTTTTCTTCTCTCTTGGTTGGCCCATGGATATTGAAGATATTAAAATAGATGTTGCTTTGAATGCTTTTGATTTCGCTCAACATCCAATATGTGTGTTTCTTTATTATGTTAACATATATTGAGCTTGATCTCAAGAGGATTCATAACCTGACCATTGTTCCATAGGCTTTGGCATAGGCCTTCTCCCATCATTTGATGTTTAGAACCCTTTTTGTTTCATCTTCAATTTTTGTTTCTTGTAGTATGATTATGTTTGTTTCTACATTTTCTCTTTGGCGTTTGATTAAACGTTGTTTGTTAAGGGCATTGAGGCCCCTAAAATTATAGGTTGTTAGCTTCATAGTTCCTCTTGTTGGGAGTCCTCTGCTCCCTTGATGTCTTGGAGGAAGTTTTTGATACTTTTTAGTCCTTTTCTTGGGCAAGTTCCTCCCTAATTTGCTTCCCTTTTTCTTCTTATTCTTTTTGGCAAATCTAGATACTGAGCTACTGTTTGTGAGATACTTTTGTTTTCTATTATGTCCAACTCATCATATTCCTCATCGCTTTCTAAGAATTCACCTTTTGACCTTGTTGTTCCTTAGTACCTATTGCATAGGTTTATGCCTCTTGCCTCTTTAAGATCTATGTGTTGAGCTTCAACCACTTCCACACCCTTCTCTGAAGCTACTTCCAATTCCTTGTTTTGAATAAAACTGGCATTTGGGTTTGGTGGAATTAGCCATTTATTCTTGTCCTCCTATTGTGTTTTGTTTGATTTTTGGCTTTTTTCTTCACTGCTTTTTCCTATTGCAGGGTCCCCTTCCCTCTTTTTCTCTTTGTGGGCTTCCTTTGGGTTACCTTGTTATTTTTTTCTCTAGATCATTTTGGACGATAGAATCGACTTGCTTTTTCCTTTGTTAGGGGTGCTTCGTTCCTTTTTCTATGATGGTTTTGACTTTATTTTTATTTCAATCTCTTGTATCCACTCACCTTCTCTTGATTTGAGCTTGATTGTCTTAGGGATCTCTTTAATGGCCGCAATGCCTTAAGTAGTGTTGAATGAATTTTGACCAAAATCCCTAGTGACCTTCCTATTTTTTCTAGACATTCTTCTAACCAAAATTCCATTGGTAAGTTGTAGTCTTATCCATTTGGATTTCGAATATAGTGCCTAACTTCGGGGGTTAAAATTGGCCTCCCATTTTTATGTGTATATTGGGTGGCCTTCCATTTCCTAGGTAGTTTGATTTAATGCATCATCTCTATTTTCTTCGGATCGGAAGACAATAATGAAGAATCCTTTTGGTAAAAACTTAAGACCATGATTCTGCTTAATGTTTAAATGATCCCATTCCTCAATGGATTTTCTTCCTCTTAGCGGTCCAATTATTCTGCATATAATTACTAGTTTTTTTTAAAATGTCAAAATCCTCCTATGTTTCTGTCCGTACATCGATTTCAAGTATTGGGTGAAGATCTTCCAGATCAGGCTTGCCTTGGACATATTCCTTTTTCCAATTATTCTTAGGTTCCTTTGTCTGTTGGTGCTTGATGCTTCTTTCTGCCTCTGGTCGCTTGTTGCTTCTTGTTTTCAATTCTTTATGAAACTTTTGGCTTTTTGTGTCTTAGCTTCTCCTTGGTATGGCTCAGTTTTTCCTTTGATTTATTTCAATATGGTTCGGCCAAGTTATATAACGTGGCATTTTGAAATCGACTTTGAACTGTTCTTCTATCATATTTGGATGCCTGCCCTTGTTCCATCTATTATTGTTATTGGGCGGCTTCTGACTTCTTTGCTTATTTGATTTGAGAGGAGACATTTTGCTTCGCTAGTTTAGTTAAAAATTTTGATGCTTCGGTCTTTTTGTTGTTTTTCGCGCCCTCTTTTTAAATGTTCTTTCCTTCCTTAAACTTCGCCAGTTATTTCTTTTTCGTTTTATGGTTTCACAATTTGTATTTAGGAGTTTCACAATTCGCAATCAAAATTTTTGCAAGCAAAGTTTTATATATATATATATATGATTGCAGGAATCTGTCCTCCTATAAACTACAGTGCGTCAGTAAACTTTTTTCACGTGACCAGTGGCACCATGCCTCCAGTACCGCGGGTTTGGGGGGAGGCTAGACCTTGTGACCTCTTGCCTGCAACATGATGGTTTAGCCAATCGAGCTAGGCCCCCTGCCCCTATATATATATATATATATATATTTTATTTAATTTTCTTCGTAAAACGAATAACTCTACACAAACTATATATATATATATATATATAGTTTCTCATATTATTAATTTTTCATGAGATTAAATTTTCTAATTTATATTATTCTTCAATATCTTTCAAATTTTAAAATTATTTTATTTAACATTGTATTGAATAATAATTATGAATAGTCTTATAAGTATGATGCAAAGTATTGGGTTCATAATTAATTATACTCTACATGAAGATGGAATTGTCAATGTAAGACTTTTTTACTATATTCATTTTGACTATAAAACATTTAATAGTGTCATGTTAGTATATCAATGGTTCATATTTCATAGCTGAATGAAGTTGTTTCATATTACTTTTTAACTCCATTCATTTTTACTATAAAACAATTAATTAGTGGAATAGTAGGCCATGCTTTGAGGATTTGGTTCACACTCAAACTCCCTAACCTAAACAACAACTAGCTAGATACACCCATGGGATCTAACTACATAGTATCACATTTACTAATAATGAAGGATGTATAGTTGGGCTAGGATGACAAACTTCTATAGACAACACTAATTAAGAGAACACACAAAAGAGTTTCAAGCAATAATTTCAATATCATTCAAAATATATAAATCATTTTATTGTAATAGTTGTGAATAACCTTATAAGTATGATGGAAACTATTGGGCCCATAATTAATTGTACTATAGATGGAGATGGAGTCATCAATGTAATTCTTTTTTATTTTATTCATTTTAACTATAAAACATTTAATAATGTCATGTTAGTTTATCATTACTTCATATTTCATAGTTGAATGAAGTTGTTTCATATTACTTTTTAACTCCATTCATTTTTACTATAAAAAATTTAATTAGTGGAATAGTAGGTCATGCTTTGAAGATTTGGTTCTATATTGTTTACTACACATGACTAAGCATTGTCATTTCCATTTGATCTCCAACAATATCCTTTATGCATGGCTCCATTTTTGGGGGGCCTTTATTGGGACTTTGTTTGTCTTTCAATGCACACCTTTAAATTTAATCGTATGTATTTTTCATTGTCCTCAATGCGAAAATGTTTGGTTGTTGCTTTACCTCCATAACATTATAGTGGGAGGTTCATAATAATACTATCCACTATTATATGGTCAATTGTTTGTATGTCAAAACAATAATCTTATATTAATAAAGTCACATGTGCCCTAATATATCTATGTCCACATGATTATTATCTCTACTTAATATGAAAGGACATTAAAGGAGAATTCATGTTGTGATTGGATTTAGAATAATATTTTTTATGATTATTCATTTTGTCTATAAAATATTTAATGATGTGATTGGAAGGAGGTACAATGTGGATCATTGGAAGTGGGATCTCAAGTCATCATTATCCATGACTTGTGAGTCTATGAACACACCTTTCTTCATAATGCATCAAACTTCATAAAGAATTGATTAATACTATTACATCTCAATATAGCCTAGTTAGGTGTAAGCCAAATTTACCCAAAATTGATTTGGTATGAAGAACTTATATGAAGATTCACATAACTTTTGTATCTATCATTGTTTTTAGTAACAAAAAAAGAAAGGGAATTTAGCAGTATCATTTGGAGCTCAAGATTATTCATGTGATCTTGAGGAGGTAATGTTATATATATATATATATATATATATATATATATATATATATAGGGATAACATGCACCATAATAGCTTTTGTTAAATTGAAGAGCAAATATTTTCATTCATGGTCATTTATTTGTAGCTTCACATATTTATTGATTTTCACTTTTTATTTGTCTTATGAACATAGTTTGTTGTAGAAGAGATTAGAAGTACCATTTATTCTCAAACTAATCTAAGCTATAGTATGTGAGCAACACCAGATAACTTGTTTGTAAGGGTGCATACAATTTTTCTTGGTGTCATTTCTTGGAACTATAAATTAGTGTGAGATCTATATCATCTGGTTCAATATGTTCACTCAAAAGCATCTCAAGAAATGGGAGACTACGATAAATATGTATTGTAGATAAATTGTTATTTTGATGTTCCATGGATTCTTCAAGGTATACCTTCGATGGTGATAAAACATTTATTTCAATAGGTTTTTTAATCATTTTCTTTGTATTTCTTAACTATATTCGGTGTCAAACAAGGTTAAACTTAAGTAATGATTTTTGAGTGTTATACAAAGGATGACTATTCTACATATAAATGTGTAGTGCAAGAATAATATAAGGAAAGTTATTTGCCTTATAGTTTTGAGGATTGCCAAGATTTCTTAAAAAAAAAATCTTTCTCATCTTCATTGTATTTTGTCTCACTTTTCCTACAATCCCATCTTATATCAAAGGAAAGATTGAATGCACTATCTAAAAATATATGGAGAGTTATAGATAATGAAAAATCCATTAGGTCCTAACATCTTCTCCATTTCTAACAAAATGAATTTCATCTTACATCTATCCCAAGAGACAACAAAAATCATCACTTTAGTGAGTCTGTGTAGGCTTTAGCAATCCATGATTATTAAAAATACTCTAGAGAAGACTTGTGAAATAGTTTTTAACACATCTACAAATAATAGCCCTTTTATAGATTTTTTTTTGTATAATTGTGGACTCTAAGTATGTTGCACATAGATGCATGTCATGTAAAAATATTACTCCCTACAAAAAAAGGATGTTAAATATGTTGAATTCTAAAGGTGGTGAGATCTTCATGTCCATTGCCCTAGGTAAATTTGTCTATGTTAGAGTAATCATGTATTAGCTAATAATTAATTAATCTTTAATTGATTATTAGTCTAATTTATTCTCATTCACTTAAGCTAAACTTAGGAGTGTTTTACTATGTTAACTAGAGACCTATTATTAGATCATTTTGTCTCATTGAATGAGATGTTGACACTTTTCATGATCTAATCCATTGTGCATTTAGGGTTGCTCCTATATAGCACTCAACCCTCATTGTATTATCATTCCTTTGATAGAACTCTCAAACTCTGAGGACTTTTGTTTTCCTTGAATTCTATTGAGGTTCTTTTGTAGCTTTTTCTTGTTGAAGAATATAACAATTCTTCTTTCGCAGATCTCTTGCATGGAAGGTGTCTTTGTTCATTGTTTGATCATGTGGCTCATATTTTTCACAATTCTAACATGGCATCAGAGCATGGATTCAGTGAACCCCTTCTCGATTTATGAGGTTTTTCCTTCAACAAGGGTTATAGGTGTCAGATATGAAATCCCCTTTTCTTTTTTGGCAAATTTTGGACGTGGGAAAATTTTAGGTGGATTTTGGTGCAAAGAGGACCTCAACATTGGATTTAGAGCTATCAAGAAAGTCATATTTTCCTTTTATTTGGCCTAATGTGGACTCCTAAGGTCATAATTGTAAGGGTTTGTAGCAGTTGCCTTTTTTCCAAATCTAGAGGGTAGTTGGTTTTCGGTCCATTTTGGTGCAAAATGGACATCAATTTGTTGTGTTCAAGAGATCAATTTGATGAATTTTGACTATAAATTTTTCCAATCTGACTTCTGGGAGCTTCTGAGGCAATTTGTTTTTACAAAAGCCTGTACGGCCCCTGTATGGATTATGTTACATCCCATTGTGTTATTATCTATTTATTGTTACTTTGGTGAGTTAAAATGATTTAAAACATTATTATGTTTTGTATATTTTGATGGAAAATTTGATGTGTGAATGTACAATGCAATGTGAATACTTTCAATTCTTTGATAATGAAAATAATATTTGATGCATATGAATGTAATGTTATCAGCTAGCTACTATTGTCATGCACTAAGTTGGACACAGGAAAAAAATAAGCCTCCAGAAGAGAGGGGGAGTATCACTCAGGAGAAGAGCTTGGTTTGGTAACCCTTAATATACATATTTGAGCTATCACACACTCATATCCTAGTTTGGTCAAGTTGATTCAAGTTAGTTTGAGAATTGGTAAGTAAACCTTTGGTCATAGTTTGGGGACGATTTGTTATGGTTTTGGTTTTAATCTTTGATTTTGTGATTATTTATTATTAGTGGATTATGTGACTAAATATTTGTATTGAGTATAAGTTATTCTTTGTGTATTTTATATTTATGTATTAATCGATGAGTATATACATAAAATGTATATATGTGTAGTGTAGGAAAAAGTATCCTATTTTCACATTAATTTGGGAATAATTAATAATAAAATGAACCTAATGTTGCCTTAATTTAGTGTTGTAATTTGTTTTTCATATTCACATTAAGTTTAAGGCCTTTTTAATAAAATAGACTTAATTGTGCCTTGTTTTTGATGTTGTAAGGTTTACCTTTACACTTTCACATTAATCTAGGGCTTTATTAATTGATTGAGGTTAATTTGTCTTAATTTACCCCTTTAATTCAAATCCGAGCCTAATTAAATGCAATTTCTGAGGGATAAAACCTGACATTCATAAATGCCATTACCCAACCCTTAACTTTGGAAGATGTGTGTCTTAGGTATGTGACCTAGGACCCATTCTTTGTAGGGCAAATGGATCCTCGCTTAGACCTAGGTCCCTAATTTAACATAATGTTTAAGACTAAGCAATGTGTGTCCTAAGTAAGTGGCCTATGACCTATGGCGAATGGGTCCTCACTTAGACCTAGGACCCCTCTTTGAAATATGTTTTTGGCAGTATTTAAATGATTTCAAATCTATAATTCAATATCGACTTGTGATATTTGAATTTCACGAATTATGTTAAGATATGTATAAATAAGAGGCCATTTCATTATGTTTCACCTAGAAATTTTTCATGAGCACATAAAGCATTCAAGTGAGCGTTATCAAGAACACTTCAAGAGCATTTTCAAGGCATTCGATGGAAGATTTGTAGAAGATTATTGCAACAATCAAGATTCCTATCATCATGTCAAAGATGTATTGCAGCATGCATGTTGTTTGAGATAATATGGTGATGTAGTGTTCAAGATATAATCAAGCATATCAAAGGAATTGTTTCGTATCAAGTTTCATGATCAAGATCTACATTCATCGAGGCTAGTTCATGCTAGTTTGCAGATCTACAATCCAAGGTTTCAAATAAGGTGTGGTGAGTTGTGACATTGTTGTTCATTCAACATTCATTCCTTCATGTTTCATTGTTTCATTTCAAGTTTTAATTAACAAAACAGGGTTTGACCAAGGAAAACCCCCATTCACCTAATAAACACCATTTTTCTCTCTTTGATGTGTAATTGCAGATTTTAGGTTGAAGATCATTTGAAGAGAAAAATTGAAGAAATTTGCAAAGTTGTCAAAGTTGCAAGGAAAGTTGTCAAATCAATGAAAGTCCTCTACATAATTTATTTCTAGTTGTCCGACAATGAACACCTAGAATCTGGAAGTGTAGACCGAGCAGAAGAGAACCTAGAAAGTAATTTCCAGAAACCCTAGCTAGGACCCATTCACCATAGGGCAAATGATCCTCAGTGAGTTTCAAAAGGTGAATTTTGGTAAAAGATACACATTGTTTTCTCCTTCCCAGATTTGTATTTTGATTGTTGTTTTAGTCAGATTTAATTATTGTTCTTCATTTGCATATTATAGCATACATTTTGAATGAAATAGTGGGAAATAGGTCCATTGTTCATCACTCCATTGTGGTGAACCTAATTTCCCATGTTTCATTTTGGTGAACATAAGTTTGATCATTGCATTTTATGATTTTTTGAGTCCTCTTTCATCCTAGATTTATATCTTTCATTCATTTTCATCTCCTTGTATTGAATTAGGTCTCATTTAGGGTGTCTAGTTTGCATTTAGCTTTACATTTCATGTATGGGTTTTAGGATTGCATATTTTGCGTTCTTTAAATCTCAAAAATACAAAAAAAAATCAGTCATATTGCATAGCATTACATCATATTAACTTGCATTTGAAAATTGAAACAAAATTTGCATATCAAATTAGGCATTCTAGGTTGTCATTTTATCACATTTTGCACTTGCATTTAACATTGAATTTCACAGAAAAATCAAACTAAAACTTGTTGTAACAAACCAAAATTTGGAAAACACTAAAAAAAACTCATAAATCTATAAAAAGTTGTTTCAAAACCCTCAGCTAGGACCCATTCGACCTAGGGAAAATGAGTCCTTGATCAGGGTCATAATCTAAATTTCTAGGCATTAAAATATGCATTTATGCATTTTTGTTTGCTGCTCTCAAATTTCTATTTTTGTTTGCAGAATTTTTGTTTCATCAATTTGATAAATTTAGTGCATTGTGTGATTTCAAAATTGCATTTACAATACTTCATTTTAGATTTTTTCATAGTGTAATTAAAAAATTACCTTGTTTAGAATCTGAAAATTGTATTTACATATCACATTCTAGGTCATTGCATTGCACTTTACCCTACTTTCCATTTTGGGTTATCATTGAGTTTGTGAAACTTGTATGAGCTTTACAACTTGGTGTCCTATTAGCAATACTGTTGTGAGACGTAGTTTGAGACTCATGTCATCCCATGATACACCATTCGTTGTGGATCTTGGGTTTTCTAACTCTCTTTCTAATAGTATTGATAATCAATCCACTATGGATCATAACATGCATACCTCATTTCCAATGACTTCCTTACCTACGACCAATGTGCATGATGTTAACAATACCATCCCCACCATGACTAGTTGTACTCAAGCTTTGGGGTGTACTTAAATCCAAGGTGGAACTTAAATTCCTCCTTCCACAATTCCCATCTCCATTCCTACATACACTAGTACTCAGGTTACCACAACCATTCAACCCACTAATAATGTCAACACTTCCTTAGGTATTTCCACAAGGAATCCTTCTAGCTTTGTGCATTCAAAACTCATATCTCCTCAACCATCTCCCCTTACAAACCTACAATTCACTTTCCCTCCACAAACATACACCTCCCCACCTTCTTCCCCTCCATATTACAATACCAACGATGATCCCAGCATTAACACACTTTTACAAAACATGTCAGCCCTTCAACAACAAATTGCCATCCTAAATCAAAACAATAATGGTCAACCTTCAAAATACATCAAAACCAACCTATTATCCCTGGAGATATTGAGAACACAAATGCCGCAAGGTATAGAAGTTCCTAGATTCGAGAAATAAGGTGGGAAATGAGATCTTGTTAGCCATGTTTCTGCTTATATAGCCCTATGTAGTGATTTCATTTTTGAAGACAAACTCTTGGTTAAACTATTCCCTAGATCCTTGAAGGATACTGCTTTAGAGTGGTTTTTCTCTTTATCAAACAAATCAATAAACTCATTCAATGAGATTATTGATGCCTTTTACAACCACTTCCACATTCATATGGGTTCCAAGATGACCCTAGTTGATTTAATGACACATAAATAAAAGGATGATGAGAAAATTGTTGATTTCATAGTGCGATATCAAATGCTTTATTCACAAATAAACATTAAGATTCCTAATGTTGACCTTCAACGAATGTTTATTACTAATTTATAAAATGAAATCCAAACCAAACTTGAGATGTTGAAATTCCCATCCTTCACATAGTTATGCACAACCCTTCATGATTATTAGAAATCAGTTAGTAGTCGTAATGCAAAAAATCCACCTAGCCATCCTAAAAAGTTTGAATCTACACCTCAAAATAGTTACCAACCTTTCAGGAAACAAAATAGGGGATTTTACAACTTAATTCCCCTCAACCAAATCAACAAGTTGATACCCAAGTGGCTACTATAAAGACGAAAAATCCTTTTTCCTTTGGGGATAGGAATAGAAACTTTACCCCTCTATTTGATACCCTTCATAATATCATGCTATAGCTCATGAAAAAGAATATGCTTTCCTTACCTCCTGTCAGAGCTCCTGATCCTAATAAACCACTACCCTCAAACTATAGATCAAACACTTATTGCCATTACCACCAACAAAATGGACATGATACAAAATATTTTAGGCATCTTAAATATCTTGTGCAAGACCTCATTGATTCTAATCATCTTCAAATTGGAGATGTGAATGATCAAGGTAATAAGTTTGTAGCTCCTCCTAACCAAAACTTACAAATATTTACAGATCCTATGCTGAAACATACTATTTCATTTCTCAAAGCTATTGAAACAAAGAATGATGCTGATGAATGTTGACACGGATGATGAAAACACAAAAGATAACAATGAGGAATAAATTATTAGAATGGTGTTATTTATTGAAGCTAAACCTCATACAAGTCAAACCAAAATTCCCTTTGATATTGCTTTCTCACAAAGTGACATAATCAAACATGCACTTGATGGTCCTCTTTACATAGCTGGAAGAATCAATGACAAGCCTAGTAATGGGATATTAATTGATCCCGTCTGTGTAGAGAATGTGATTACTAAAGAATTCTTATTTGTTCATGAACTCTATCAAGATACATTTGAAAGACCAAAAGCATGGATCAAAATACATAATGGTTTTGCTTTCCCTGCGATTGGCTTGATAAATCTCCCATTAAAAGTTGGACCGAAAACATTAAGTGTCCCATTCACCATCATCTCATTGTCGGACCATTTTCATGTGAAGTTAGGCTATCCATGGCTTTGCTCCATGAATTTGTTCCATAGGTTGTGCATAAATGTTTGAAGTTTCCCTTTGGTAATGAAATATTTACTATACATCATAGTGGCTTTAATCCTGCATCTTCCCATGGGAACTTTTCACTGGAGTTCTTTTGGCCCAAGCCTATTGAACCTATTAGACCTCATGAGGACTTATTTTTCAAAGCATATCAAAATTTTAAGGCGAAGCACATAGCAAAATTATCCCTTAGAAATATGCCTCAACCCATGATTGAGTCACCTATCCTTGACAAACCAATGATTGAACAAAAAGGCCTTCTAAATACCCAAGAGCAACCTATAACAAATCCTCCTACCATTTCCTAGAAGAGACCGCAAGACAAACAAAGCAATCCTGTTGTGCCTTCTAAATTCAAACAAGTTTACAAATCCAAAGAGAAAGTGGTTGAACAACCTCTCATGGTTCCTTCCGTTCCTCCCCTAAGGGAAGAAAATAAACCTATGATTGACAAACCTGCTCCTACACAATTACAAATTGACAATAGATTGAAACAAAATTGAAATGCTAGAGAGTGTTGGTGTAAATGCCATGCTATTGCTCGTATGTTATAAACTAAAGAAGAAAAGAGCATTGTAGAAAATCAAAATTTGAACTTGCCTGAAGTAATGCATGATGATTTTATACCCTCGCCGCAATGTAAACAAGAACCTTCTAGAGACATTATCATTTGACCTCCTGTTGTGATTAATTTAGATGATGACATTGATATTGCAAAGATTGATGAACAAGTGTGTAATGAGTTGAATTCATTGTTCTCTTCTTCCATGAACTTGAATGATGATAAAAGTGTTGAACTTGGTGCATGTTGTAGTTCGGCACTTTTTGTTGTCCCTTTGGCTAGTTTCCTGCCTTCCACATATATTGATCAAGATTGGGATGCAAACAACTTGCTATAGGTTGATTCATATGTGCCTTACTAGTATTTTGCATTGTTTTATTTTTATGTTTATTTATGTGATTGCATGTATGTAATGTGATCCCCATACTGTTTTGTTTGATGTATCTCTCTCTTTTTGTGCATTCCTCTATATGTACCTACATTCTTCTCTATGTCGTAAACATTTTATCCTTTTTTTCACTTGTCTTGTTTTTTCTGGGGACAACGCAAGGCATCGATACATTTAGGTCTCTTCCATGTTGAACTAAAAGGATTTTTCTTTGTTTTTTCTCTCTATGTGTCATTCTTCCAGTTCTGAGTATTTGGGGAATGATGACATTTTCGAGCTCTATAACAACATTGTAGCAAAGATATATTGACCCTGAATCCATAGATCCCTTATGTATTTTTGGGGGCAACCCCTCCCTCCTTTTTTATGACGTTTTTTCAGAAACATGACTTGATAGGGGCTTTCCAAGCTCCTCTCATGTCTTAGGATTGATTTGGCTACTTTAAAATTTCTCACAATGGTTTAGCAATCACTTTAAAGTGGGGGCATACATCGATGATATCTTTTGATATTTTTCATGTTTCATGGTGTGATTTTCTTACTTTTTGTGATGTGTCCTTTTCTTGGTGGTGTCATTGGGTTTGATGTCCTCCAAGAGTGAGATATCTCTTAGTGTATGACTCTGTGTTGATGGGCACTACATTCCCTAAGTTGTTAAACTTTTACTCTTGATTTGTCCTCTCTTGGAGACATTAGGCACAATGTTCCCTAAGAAGAAGACCTTACACAAAATAAGAAAGATACCTGTGAACAAAAACTATATATAATGATCACAGTGTTTGGCATAACATAACTTTCTAACCTTGTGAAGCTCAAACCCTAAATTCAAGGCCACCTAGCATAACACACCTTGCTTGCCTATGTTGCCTTGCCTTGTGGTGCCTTATTGAAGTTATCAGAGCGATAGCTTTGGTATGGTTAGTATGATGAGAAGCTGACATAGAGGCATGAATTTCTCATTATATAGTGAGAGCCTGTAGACCTGGCATGACTTTCTCACTAAGCCACTTTATTGGGAGACTCACCTAGTGGACAACTTGAAGTTTTGCTACCTTGGAGTGAGTACAAACTAAAAGATTAGATGTGTTCACATCACGTTGGACAATCTAGGCCTGATCTTCTTGGTCTTTGATGTTGTATGATTGTGTATCTTTGTTATTGATGCATACATAAGTGTCTTGAATGTCTACTTTAGTGTGTGTTTGACATGGGGTCATGCTCTCACTGAAGTGGGGGCAAAATGTAGTGTAGGAAAAGTATCCCTTTTTCACACTTAATTTGGGAAAATTAATAATAAAATGAACCTAATTTTTCCTTAATTTAGCGTTGTAATATGTTTTTCATATTCACATTAAGTTTAGGGCCATTTTTAATAAAATGGACTTAATTGTGCCTTTTTTTATGTTGTAAAGTGTACCTTTGCACTTTCACATTAATCTAGGAATTTATTAATTGATTGAGGTTAATTTGTCTTCATTAAACCCTTTAATTCAAATCCAAACCTAATTAAATGTAATTTTTGAGGGATAAAACCTAACATTCATAAATGCCATTACCCAACACTTAACTTTGGAAGATGTGTGTCCTATGTAAGTGACCTAAGATCCATTCACCATAGGGTGAATGGGTCCTCACTTAGACTTAGGACCCTAAATTAACAAAATGTTTAACACTAAGCAATGTGTGTCCTAGGTAAGTGTCCTAGGATTCATTCACCCTATGGCGAATGGGTCCTCACTTAGACCTAGGAGCCCCCTTTGAAATATGTTTTTGGTGGTAATTTTAATGATTTCAAATCTATAATTCAATGTCAGCTTGTGATATTTGAGTTTCGAGAATTAATGTTAAGATATGTATAAATAAGAGGTCATTTCATTATGTTTCACCAAGAAAGTTTTCATGAGCACCTACAGAATTCAAGTGAGCATTATCAAGAGCACTTCAAGAGTATTTTCAAGGCATTCAAGGGTAGATTTACAGAAGATTATTGCAGCAATCAAGATTCCTATCATCATGTCAAAGATATATTACATCATGCATGTTGTTAGAGCTAATATGATGATGTAGTGTTCAAGATCTAATCAAGCATACCAAAGGAATTGTTTCACATCAAATTTCATGATCAAGATTTACATTCATTGAGGCCACTTCATGCTAGTTTGTAGATCTATAATCCAAGGTTTCAAATAAGTTGTGGTGAGTTGTGACATTGTTGTTCATTCATCATTCCTTCCTTCATGTTTCATTGTTTCATTTCAAGGTTTAATTACCAAAATGGGGTTTGACCAAGGAAAACACCCATTCACCTAATAAATAACATTTTTCTCTCTTTGATGTGTGATTGCAAATTTTAGGTTGAAGATCCTTTGAAGAGAAAAAATGAAGAAAGTTTTAAAGTTGTCAAATCACGAAAAGTCCTCTACAAAACTATTTCCAGCTATTTGACATTGAACACCTAGAATTTGGAAGTGCAGACCAAGCAAAAGAGAACCCAAAAATAATTTTCCAGAAACCCTACCTAGGACCTATTTTCCATAGGGCGAATGAGTCCTAAATGAGTTTCAAAAGGTGAGTTTTGGTGAAAGGTATACATTTTTTCTCCTTTCTAGATCTACCTTTTGATTGTTGTTTCATTCAAATATAATTAATGTTCTTCATTTGCATATTATAGCATACATTTTGAATGAAATAGTGGGAAACAGGTCCATTGTTCATCACTCCATTGTGGTGAACTTGATTTTCCATGTTTCAATATGTATATATGTATGTGTTTGCGATAACTCATGCATGTGAAATATATGTATGTGTGTATACGTAGGTAGAAGTACTTACACATGTACTCATGTGTGGATATATCATATGCATGCGAATATTGAGTGGACATATACAATATATATATATATATATATATATATATATATACATTTTGTATATATATACCAATCAATGAATATGTAAATATATGTGTTTATTATGATACTAAAATAATGATGTATATATATAATATATATATATACTAATATACTAATATTTATGTATATGAGTACGCTAATATTTACATATATACATACATACATATATATATATATATATTCATTGGTCGATATTTAAATATATATAACAATTATATATATATATATACAATTGTTAATATATATAAATATATAAATATAATTGTTAAATATATTTAAATATTAACCAATGATTTTAATAATTATAATTATAATTATATATATATATATATTTATATTATAATGTTATCATTATAACATATATATTAATATATATAATGTTTATATATATTTGAAATGTTATAAACTTAACTTAAGCACATATATAATGTGAACCATATAATGGTGAATGGCTTGTATAAAATCCAACGACATAATAGTTATATATTGTGCATATGTCACACATGAAGACTCATGCATACGTGAGAATAAGTATTGTTGTTAGCACATAGAATGTGGAAATTTTATTAATGCAAAAGTAAGGAGATGCATTCTATTGTAAAGTTTTTTATTATATTTGTGTGAGGGGGAAAATTGTAGGTCATAAACAAGACAAATGCAAATGAAATAGAATCCAATCTAAATAAAAAATACTAATCTAGATCTATTACTTCACTCATCAAATGACTTTCTAAGCTATTGAAAACATCTAATGAAATCCTACAATTATCAAATTGAATTCAAAACAAAGAGAGGTTACCATCCCATGTCGAAGTGTTTTCGCATGATGTTAGGTTGTTCATATCACTGTGAAGCCTCCATTGTTGTGTGTGAGAAGCTTTGATGCACTACTTGTGTTGGTTGATCGAAGATATGTTGAAACTTTGTCAATGGTGATTAGGAATATCGGCAATACTTCTTGTGCAAATGATGTTGATTCTTTGATCCTTTTTGTGAGGAAAGAGGTTTGTTATATAGAATTTGTGATTTGAAATGGACAATTAGGATCATGTAATAGAATATCTTGATTGACAATCTAAAGATGTTGAGAGGATTTAGACATGAATAATTTGTGCAAAATAGATTACATGATTTGTGTGATTGAAGAAATAGATTGAATAATCTATGGGATTGAGAAATAGACTGGTTAGTTAGGAATTAGATTGATGAGTCAGGAATTAGATTGATTAGTCAGGAATTAGATTGAGAAATTAGGGGATCATAATTTGCTCAATGAGAAAAGTGGTTGAGAATGATTAATTAATTGATTTAATTAACTCATTCATTTTGGAGTTGAACGTGCAAATCAAGTTTGAATTTTGTAAACAAAGTTGCATTAGTTTGATTTAATTTTTTTATGATGTTTTGAATAGTTTATTCGAATTATTAAAATTTTGGAGGGAAAGTGAGTTAATTAAATTATTATGATTAATAATTTAATTGACTTAGGGGAATAAAGTGATTTAGCAATGTAATTAAATAATTGGTGTTATTTAATCAATCATGATGAAATAAAGTCAAATTAGGACTTTATTAAATAAATATAATTTATTTAATTGGTTGAAATTGATAAAACATGAATTAATTAAATAATGTCGTATTATTCAATTAATAGTAGAAATAGGGTTTTAAACTTTATTAAATAAATAAAATTTATTTAATTAGTCAAAAATGATGGAAAAGTGAATTAATTAAATAATGTCATATTATTCAATTAATAGAGGAATTTAGGGTTTTGGATGCAATTGATGTGAAACACAATGGTTTTTGATGGTAATGATTCCAATGATGTGAAAATTTCATTTAGTATGTGTGATAGGTGTTAGGTCAATTTTACATGTCTACATTTCCCCCCTCTTTGATACAAAGTATTGGTTGCTTTGTTTCAAAGATTCAATGCTAAGATCAAGATTTTGAAATTTTTTTATGCCCCACTGTGCCTCAACGGTCAGCAGAATGATGATAGGACTCCGTGTTGCCCCCTCGAGAGGTTGGTCGAACATTTCGATTTGGAGGTCAGGCTCACGACATTGTTTTATTTCAGTTTAGTTGTGGAGAGGACGAAAAATTAAGTCTATAGGTCCCTCGTTGCTTGTTTCAATGTTCTTGGAAAGTCCTAATTTGAACATAGGAAGGTTCCCTAAGTAAAAATTAGTGTTTTCTAGGTAAAAATTAGGGTTTTTTGAGAGTTAAACTAGGTAATTAGGGTTCTAATTACCTCGTTTGCACTTTGATCCTATAGTGAATTCTTGTCTTTGGATTTCCCATTTTGTTAGTTGTCAAGGAGAAATGCTTAGGATTCAGGGAGCCTCGCATCATTTGGAATTGGTTTGAGAGTTTGGACGACTCGCAGGCATTGGTGCCCTGGTATGTACCCTCTCGCTGAACTCGTTTTTTCTTTCTCATGTTCTCGTAATTCATGCATAAAGTTCCTCAAGTCAAAAGCATAGGTTTTAGTTTTTAAATGCACTTGCATAAGTTTTAGCACACTTTTCTTTTTGAAACTAGCTCTTTTACAAAATTTCTACACACTTGTTTTGCTTTTGTTTTTAGCACTTGATTTATTTTTCGCTTTTGATGGCTATTCATTAGTTTTGGCACTTTTGAGTTAAAATTGTGCCCTTGAAAAAGTTCCTTCACTTTTAACCTTCCTCAATGCTTTCAAAAAAAATTCTCACTTTTGCCAAAATTTTATCGCTTTTGCTAAGTTTTGCTTGCTTTTGACTTTTCTTGGAAACTAAGTAAGTTTCTTCATCATTTTTGTTTGTTTTGGGTGTTCAGAGTGAAACCCTAACGTTGTGGATTTAAATGATTGCAGGTGGTCCTTAAACCACTGCAGTTGAGGGAGTGACGACCCTGAGACCTATTTGATCCGATTGTTGGCTTTAATGTTTTGGAGCAATATTTTCTAAATGCGGTTAGATTATGTCATATTTGTTACATGCTTCCCATATGATGTCATACTGTGACGACAACTGTGCTTGTGGAGCGGTGGTATTCATAGACTTCTTCATTCCATTTACCTACAGGAGAGGCCACCATTACCCTTGAGAATGTGTGGATGATTCTTCGCATTCCTATCCATGGTGAGCTTGTGACATACCATGTTCGATGGGGTACCTACGCTATGTGGCGTGTGCTTGGTGTCAAACACTTGGAGGTTCGATAGTTTGAGATAAATTTATCAAATTTTGTCGGCAGCGTGGACCCTATTTCCCTTGTTCTTTTTGGTTTGATTTTGGGGCTAGTTGTTCTTGATAGGAGAGGTCGTTAGTTCCCTATTGGATGGGGTATTTGTATTGAGGGTATGTTTGAGCATGGGACTATATATGCATGGGGTCCATTTCTTCTCACCCACCTCTACAAAGATATGCATGAGCTTGCATATCGGGGTGGGAAATCCATTTCTACAAGTGTTTCTCTCTTACATGTATGGGCCTAGGAGCACATTGTAGTGACACGACCCGATGGTATATAGGATCATACTGATGGTGATTCGTACTCCTATCGTTATAGAGACTTTCTTCATTATACCTTGACTGGGGATCTTCTGTACTGGAACCATGTGTTTGATGACATGCCAGGTTTTGTTTGGAGGCCTTGTATGGATGGTGACGCATGGCAAGAGGATCCCGAGCAGCTAGTGTACTATTAGTAGACTAGATGGTTGATTGGGTTCTCTCACTCTCTTCTAGAGTGATACTTGACAAAGTATGTTGGTAGTTTAGAGAGAGATAGGGCTAATTTCCTAATACATATAAGGCTCAATTTGGTCAGACCACCAAAGAGGTCTGAGTATGGGGTTATTTGGCTGATAAAGATGTTGCAATTTCTACTTTTAGAGCTCTTGCCCCAGTTGGATGGGGTTGGCCAGTTGGTTTGGCGGATCCAAGTACCACTCTTGATTTTGATCAATGGTGGGCATGTTGTGTTCCATTGAGATTCATAGATCCTGGTAGTGATCCCACAAGTGGTAGGGTAGGTATTATAGGTCGACGTGGAGAGCAACAACGTATTGAGGTTCTAGCCGTGTAGCTTGGTCAAGCCCGATAGGATGGAGCATAGGGTGTTTAGGGTGATTAGATGCCTTAGACTCAGGGACAGGTTCCAGGTCCTCCTCCTCCATCGAGAGATGAAGCAATATTGTTAGCATAGATGACATCCATGAGGGATGCAGAGGTAGTGCAGTGACAGGTCACAAAGGCTCAATTGCTACCATGAGTGCTAAGAGGGATAGCCTAAGGGTGGAGCGAGACAACAAGAGTGGGCAACGACATGTTACAGAGGCTTAGTTACATGTGATTACAGTAGAGAGAGATACTCTTAGAGCATAGCGGGATACCCTTCGTGTAGAGCGATATCAATTGTTATAGAGGGCTACATACTATCAAACTCTCTATGATGCCTTTGTTCCTAGAGCGCAACGATGGCCTAGATTCGAAGAGCTCAGTGCAGCGGGTGGTAGTGGTGAGTCAGATGGTCACTCTGTTAGACAACTAGATCCAAATGGTGATCCACATCTTGGTTTTTAGAGTCCTTCCCTTCCCACTGTGTAGTGTTTTATATGTACTTGATCTTTATGATGTTGTTTGTTCAGAGACATATTGCAGACATGATTTTTGTATATATATTCATCGACCCAATTGAGGCCTCGTATATATGTATTATTTTGTATCATCCTATCACACTTGTTTCCATGATGATAATGTACTATGACATTCTCCATTTTTTGATGATGATACATATGAGATATACCTTCTTCAATTCAACTTATTTATGTGTTTATGTGATGATCATGGATGAAAATGTATGATGATGTATGACAATGTATGTTTTTTGTACTTTTTCTGATGTATGCATATGACATGGATGGATGGATCATTTTTCTTATATATGTGATGATGTTGATATATGTTGGATGTATGCTTTATACATGTTACATGATGTTTTAATTGCTTTATTATCATCATGATTTGTATTGACAACATTGTGGATGCAAGATGGATATTGTACTAATGATATTGTGATGTAGGATGGATGTTAGTTAGAAGAAATATTTGATGATGAGGAGAAATTTGATGTTATTTGTTGAAGAGTTGCTTTCGCTTTGCTTGGAGACTTTGTAGTTTGAACAATTCCTTTTAATGTAGAAAAAAAATACAATGCACCAAGGTATTAATGACCAAGGTGACTGTGCATCCATTGCATGGACTTTGATTCAACATAGAAAGAATATTTTTGTTTATACCAGACATGCAAAAAAAATTTGTTTAAAATATATGGTTGGGTTGTGTTAATAACATGTTGGACCAATAACACAAGAGGTATTAAGCACCTAATATGCCACTACTTCATGAAATACTTCAAAAAAAACTTCCATACACAATTCCTTCTTCTCTAAATCCTTATGGACATCCTTGAGAGATCCTAGGAATGAGTCAATAAGATAAATCATAAGGATAAGACTATTAAAGATAAAAACAAAGTTGCAGTATCACTTGCCATATCTGTTTTGAAGTTTCAAAACTATTATCCGTTGTTGATCATGTCTATCATAGGAATGGATCCGTTAAGGCATATCTCAAGATGTTGTTGGTGAATTGTCAAAAGGATATGTAGGCAATACTTTGGCATTGTTTTTTTCCATTTTATGATCAAAGCTTCATGATTCTTTTCTTGAAAGTTCTAGCTTTTGATGTTTTCTTTGTTTGTTCGTTTTGTTTTGTCAAAGGGTGAAGGTGACAATTTGTTTATTATGGGTGGAAAAATTTATTGTGGATTTTGATGATGGGGTAGGTATTTTTTATTTTCTAAGTTTTATGATGTTTTTGTTGTTTTCAGGGGACTAACCTAGGGCCTCAGGGGCTCATCAAAGATAATCCTTGCCTATGTTGTACACATAGAGGCTCGTAGTTCACATGGTTTGAATGTTTTTGACCTTTTCTTTTATGTGAATGTTTTTGGATTTTGTATTTTTTGACTAAGTTGAAATAAAGCATGTTAGAAACCTAATGGGACTTACCTAAGGCCTCGGGGATGATCAAAGATAAACCTTTCCCACGTTGTACATGCAGAGACCACGTAGTTCGACCATTTGATTCAAAGCATAAAATTGTTTTTGGGTTTAAGCAACATCGATAACTTGGATTGATATTCCACTTCCATTTCTAGAGGATATGTTGTGGGAAATTTACTTGAACTAGCTATGAGGTTCAAGCAAATGTTGATATCATAGACTATTTGAGTGAAGGAATAATCCAATGATGTTTTGTTTTTGTTTTTGTTGTTTTGACCATGATAGGATGCACAAAGATCTAATCCATGACCATCTTCGGGAAGTTACCCCTAGTTGGAGACAATACTACTTTCCTAAATCAATAAGAATCCATGGTTGGATACATACTTTATTATGAGACGAATGGGTGGATGTTGTGGATAGTACCGATAGATAATGATGCGAGTCTTGTTCAAACATAACACCTATTTTCTAGGTTTTCACTATGGTACATGTTATAGGAATGCCACAAAGTTGTTTTCACTCAAAGAACATTTTATTTCTCTTTATTCTTTTTCTTGCTTTTCGATTTTTTTTGTATTTTTTTATCTTTTTCATTATTTTTTTGATTTTTACCCTTTGTCCGGGGGTATTTGATGTGTTTCATGTGTAGAAATTCTTGAGGTGGTTGTTGTTCAACAGTTTAGCTAAGGGTTCTCCTAGGTGGCCAATTGATATGCTCCTGAACCGTAGCTTGTTGTGATGATAAATGGGCCTAACCAGTTGGGTTCAAAATTTCCTCTGCCATCCTGATTTAGTTGTACCTTCTGATTCTCCTTGAGGACCAAGTCACCAACCTAAAAGTTCCTATCTTTTATTTTCTTGTCATAGCTTTGTTTGAGCCAATTTTGATAAACCTAAAGATGGTTTAACTCATTCAAATGTTTTTCATCTAGGAGTTCCAATTCATTTAGTCTAGATACCTGATATTCTTTGCTATTGACCATGCCTTTAAATGAGACTCACAATGAAGGGATTTCAACCTCGATAGGTAAGATAACCTCTAATTCGTAGACCAAGGAAAATGGTGTGGAACCTTTAGGAATTTAGATGTTGGTTCAAAAAGCCCATAGGGCTGGATTTAAATACAAATTCCAATCACGGTCGCTTCATTAATAGGTTTTAGTATTTTCAAGATAGTTTTGTTGGATTCCTCAACTTGACAATTTTCTTGGGGGTAATAGGGCATGGAAAATCTATGCTAGATAGATAATTGGGAGCAAAGTTCTTGGACATCCTAATTTTTCAATGGGGTTCCATTGTCCACTATTATCATTTGGGGAATTCCATACCTACAAATTAGATAATTCAAAATGAATTTTGATATCTGTTTTCTTGTGATGTAGGTCAATTGAATTGCCTCTATCCATTTAGTGAAATACTTTGTTGTTGTGATAATAAACTTGTGCCCATTGGATGAAGTAGGCAAAATATTACCTACCAGGTCTAATCCCCATTGTGAGAAAGGCCATGGTGTTGTGATGGGTCTCAACTCCTATGTTGGTGCATGAACTAGGTCACTGTGTTGCCGACACTGAAGACACTTTCTAGAATACTGAATACACTCATGTTCCATGGAGGGCCAATAATACCCTGTTCTAAGTAATTTTTGGACTAGGTTAGGTCCACTAGAGTGGGACCTACAAACACCTTTATGTACCTCTTGTAAGGTCTTTTGTGCTTCTTTTGCATTAAGACACCAGCGTAACATACCATCTAGACTACGATGGTATAGGGTATCTCTTAGGATTATAAAGCGAGAAGTTCTACAGGTGAAGATTTTATTTTGAGTGGTCGTTAGGTCAAGTGGTATGATACCATGCTAGATGTAGTTAAAGGTGTCTTGGTACCATGGGGAATTAGGGCCAACAACAACACATACCATTTCTGATTCTGGGATGTCAAATGCAAGTACAGACAATTGTTCGACGAGGAGCTCATACTTAGGAATATTCTATGGAATATCAAGTAATGAGCCTATTGTTGCCATTGTGTCAACAAATCTGTTATTGATCCAAGGAATTTTCTCAAATGTTATTGTGACAAAATATTATTTGAAGTTGTCCACTTTTTTATTATATGGCATTAGCTTTTCGTCCTTTGTCTGGTATTCATTGTTCACCTATTTGATCACTAGCTGAGAATCTTTGAAGACCTGTAGCTCTTTTATTCTCCATTCAAGAGCCATTTTTAGCCCTATGATTAAAGCTTCATACTTGGAGATGTTGTTCATGCAGGGGAAAGATGTCTTGTATGCCTTGGGTATACTATCTCCCTATGGTGTGAGAAATGGTATAGTTGCCCCAGAGCCATGTTGAGTGTGGGACTCATCAAAGTATAAAATTCAATGGCTTGTTTGTTCTATTATCAAGATACTCTCATCTGGAAAATCCACTGTGAGAGGCTTCTAATCATCTATGGGTGCTTTGACCAACTAGTCTACTATGATTTGTCCCTTGATGGCTCTTCTATCTACATAGTCTATATCAAATTCTCTCAGAATCCACCCATTTCACAATTCGGCCTATTAGGGCTACCTTTGCTAGTAGGTAGTTTAGTGGGTCTACTTTTGAAATCTACTTTACCTTCTTGTTTAAGATGTAGTGTCTCAACTTTTGTGTCTCAAATACGGCTGAGATACATGCTCCTTCTATGAGAAAGTAGTTTAACTCGTAGCCCACCAATGTTTGGTTGATGTAGTAGACCACCCTTTCTTTGTTGTTATCATCTAGCTGGGCTAGGAGAGCTCCCAATGCTACTTGTGTGGTGGACATGTAGAGTACCATTTCCTTGTCTAGAACAGGCGACATGAGTGCAAGAGGAGTAAGTAGGTACTCCTTGACTTGCTAGAATGCTTGGTCACATCTCCCATCCGACTTGAAGGTGATGTCCTTGTGTAAGAAATGAGTGAAAGGGTGACATTTGTTTGCCAATTGTGCGATAAATCGCCTGATGGATTGCAACTTCCCTTGTAAACTCCTTAGTTGTTTTAATGTATTTGGAAAAGGCATCTCTAGTATAGCTTTTACTTTTGTAGGATCCACTTCAATCTCCCTTCTTGACACTATGTATCCCAATAGATTTGCGGATGTTACTTTGAACATGCACTTCTTAGGGTTGAGTCTCACATTATATTGTTTGAGGCAATCAAACACCTTTCCCAGATTAGCCAAGTGATCTTCCCTTTTGATAGGATTTGCTAGAATGTCATCCACGTAGTCTTCCCTGATTGTGTGTAGCATATTGTGGAAGATGGTCGTCATTTCTCTTTGATATGTTGCTGGGTAAACCCACAAAACTGGTTTACAATTGCATTGAGGAAGGAAAATGCATTTTTGGATGGAAAAAACTTTAGGGGGTTCAGTAGAACCCCCTAAAGGGTTCGCTAGAACCAAGGGGTTCACTAGAACCCCCCTTCTAGCGAACCCCCCTTTAATGGGTTTTATTTTTTAATTACATTAAGGGGGTTCGCTAGAAGGGGGTTTGAGCGAACCTAGTTCTAGCGAACCCTGTTCACTAGAACCCCCCCTTTTCCCCTTCTCCCCCTCTAGCACAAAATTTTTGCAAATTTTTTCCCTTTGAAGCTTGAGTTGAGGATGAAAATGGAGGGGGGAATTCACATACCCAACTGGATGATGGTAGTCCTTAGATCGAGCTATCCATCAAATATAATTTTAATATGTTTTGGTTTTATTATGTATTTATTTATTTTAGTTTGATTAAACATAGGTTTTTCACCAAAAATCAAGCTCTTTGTTCTGCACATGTGGAAAAATAATAGATTATCAAAATAAAATTCTGAAAATATGTGGGGGTTAGATATTGATGTCCTTGATCCAATAAAAAAAATGAATTTAAATGCATACAAAAAAAATGATGTTGTATATAGTCCACTTATGTTTGAATTGTAATTGGTTTGACTTAGAAACTTGATTAAGGAAAAAATATCCAATAAAACACTATGAAACCAAATGAAAGGATTAGATATCGTAGTTACAAATCTAAATTAAAAAAAAAATAGAATTTTATCCTTCATAGAAAAAAAGTTATGTTGTATATGGTGAGCATCACTCCTTAAAAATGGTGTTTACTGATAAAAACTAGTTTTTGAAGGAGATGGAAAAATAAGTGCAATCTGATTCCAAAATTTTTGAAAAAAATATATTTAGAATCTACAAACAAAATGTCACAAATCACTAGTTTGCATCATATTCAAATTCCTCACGGTTTAGCCGCTATAGGTGCCCAAAAGTGAAGATTTAGTTAGAAAAAATCAGTTAAGTGTCCAATTTGGCCAAAAATTGTAAACTAGTATTGTGGGATCACCCTGCTCTTGTGTTCTTCAAACCAAATGGCATTACATTCCAGCAAAAGGTCCCCCAAGCACAAGTAAATGTTGTTTTGTGTTGATTATTTGGAAATATTTTTATTTGGTTATATTCAGAGAAACCATCCATCAAGGATAACATCTCATGCCCTTCTGTGAGATCCACGATCATGTCTATACTTGGTAGGGGAGGCCATCCTTTGGATAGGCTTTGCTCAGGTCCCTTAAGTTTGTGCATATCCTTGTGCCCCCAATAGGCTTTGACACTAGTACTAGATTTTATATCCATTCTGGATAGTCAATGGGTCTAATGAAACCCACATCTAGTAGCTTCTTTAGTTCTACCTTCACCAATAATACTATATGAGGATGCATTTTTCTAAGTTTCTATTTGATAGGCTTTGCTCCAGGGGAGATGGCCAAATGGTGTACCACTAGTGTTGCATCGAGTTCAGGCATGTCTACATAGGTCCATGCAAAATTTATCTTCCTGTCATTGATGAATGCTATGAAGATTGCTTTCTCTTTAGGATCAAGTGAAGCTGCATGGTATGTTATCTTTGGGTCCTCTACTGTGCAAACATTCATGGACTCTACCTCTTCTGCTATGAGTGTTGATCTTTCTTGATATTTCGATATGGGGAGATTGAAACCTCCATCCTCAGGTCCCTTGGGGAGGTTTTCACCTTCAAACACATCCTTTATTTTCTTCTTTTCCAGATCCATTAGAGCCACATTGTGGTCTTCTCTAAGGTATCGTATTTTTATTTTTATGTTTTCTCTTTCATTTTTGCGATTGGAATGTTCAATATCTCCACCAAAGTATGTCCCATGTTCGAGTTCCATGATGAACCCTGCTTTGTGATCTCCTGTTGGTATGTCTGTTCTAAGTCCCATGAACTCTGTGATTGCTTCATTATTCTGTAATTGATCCAAAATAGGTGTATGTTGTTGTTGGTTCCAATCTATTAGTTGTGCGTAGCAGAGTGGTAGGATATTGTCATTATCCGCAAAGCTTATGGTGGTTGCTAAAATGGTTAGTATGGCTCTGGTATCTTTTTCCCATTGGTGTCTAGGTTGTTATTAGAAGTGGGAGAATCATATCGAGTGATGAAGGAAGGAGAATCCCATTCGTATTCATCACAATACGTTCTAGAATAATAATGGATATTGGGAATGGTTTTGATAAATTGGAGAGGGAACCTATCAATGCTAAAGTTGTCGAATAAGTCTTCGACAAGTAAATTGTTGTCCATGATATGGTAGATATCTAGTTCCTTAATGCTAGTAGAATTTTCTTTTTTCTTAAAAGAGGTTCGTCCGATATTTGGAGTAACCACGTCTTTTGGCTTATAACCGAGTCCCATATTTTTCTTTCTCTGTTCCACTATGATAGGCTCTGATCTGCAAATTGTTCACTGTCCAAAATATTAGTACAATAAAGAAATGATATATTAGGGCTATCACAATACCTCCATATTTCTGTAACTCTTTGCAAATCTCCATAAGCAATTCATCCTTGATCATTTCTTCATCTATCCTTATCGCCAACTCAAATTCTTCTTTCTCAAAAATCAGATCCTTTATCTCTGCTACATCTTCATCTTCATGTGTTGGGAATACCTTTTTCTTCATCCTTGAATTCTTCATTGACATCTTCAAACACTTCTTCTTATTTTGTCATCTTGCTACTAAATTTTCTTGTCTCCTTCTTTTGACAATCTTCCGTATGGGCCATGTAACTCTTTTCTTGATCTTCAAGTTCCAACTTGTCATTTGCTTAATCATCTGCTCCATCTTCATCATGGAATCTACATAAAAACCATTGAACTTTGCATCCAATCTTCTCATCTCTTGCTTTAACTTAGCTATCTCTTTGTGAATCATCTCTTGTCTCTTCCTTTATTCCTTTTCCTGCAAATGTCTCCTCAATATCTCCATCTATCCTAGATGGTCTCAACAAGTCTCTCCTTGCTCCACAACTCAACTTTCTCTCAACTGTCTCTGCCTTCTCTTGGCAGCAACTAGGTTATCTACTCAACCTGCAACCAACCACAACACAACACAAAAACACAAACCAAAAACCAACTCACTAGCCCAGAACTTCTGAGCTTTGATACCACTTTGATGCAATTCTAGAGGAGGAAAAACACAAAATCAGTCTCATTTGTCAAAACTCAAACATTCCTTGTTTGTCCTTGCAACTAGGACTCATTTTCCCTTTACCAAAACCTTGCTTCAAAACACCTAAATAGAGAATCAGACTTAAAAATTATTGTTGAACCTTCTCAACACCTTAGGCAACACAAAAATGACTGACCCAAACTCGCTCTTATCTCAGATATCACAAATATGTGAATTCGCAAAGTGGATTGTCCTTAACTTGCTTTTAGGCCTATTTAGACTTCATTCCCAAAACAACAGTTTCCCAAAGCCAAATATATTTTTTTCAAATACCACAACCAAATGTATTTATGTCTACACAAACACTTCAGACCATCCCCCAATCTCACTTCATGATGATTCATCAAACATGTATCCTAGACCTCCATTCTAGATTCCAAATTAGGACTGTTACATCATTGTCATGACAGGACAATCACCTACTTTCAACACAAAACTTTAGATTTTACCAATTGCAAGTAGAAAGGGATCTAAACACTTCCAAAAAACCTTTCAAAACAACCTTTCTCACAATGAGTACATTATACATCATTAAAACTCAAATCCTTGACTGTACACAATGCATTACCAAATTTTATACAAACTATAGTCCTCGGGTATCATTAAAATTTCCCAAAACATCATTCTTTCTCTCTACAAATTTGGAATATCTTAGAATACACTTCAAAATATTTACTCACCAACTTTGAGGGGATTTTAACAGTAGAAACTTGAGAAATGCAATTTAAAGTGCACACTGCCAACCCTAAGTCAGGGTTTTACTCGTTTTTACAAAAACTACCATATCTCACTTAAAAATCCATCAAATCACATGAAACCAAGTTTATTGAAAAGTAGACTCATAGGGAATTCACCTTGAGTGGAGGAGGAAATGATATTTTCACAAAATGTGGTCGTACATTGGCCTGAAACTCATATTTTGCAGGAAAATAACAGTAAATTTGAAGATTTCATCAAATTTCTTATTCATTCATTAACTTCCAACCTTTCTCCAATTTTTTGAGGCTAAATAATGCTTTAAATAACCAAAATAATTGCCTAAAATTTTCCCTACAACTACTTGTCTCTTGGTATTCCATGATTTTGCATTTTTTTGCATTCTTACAAAATTGTCTTGACAATATTTTGTCAATTTTTACAACGTTAGCATTTTAGGCTCAAATGACTTTAAAGAGACTAAGTAGACCCGAAAAAAAGTTTAATATGGCCATCTAGGCCCTATGACAACATGTGATCAACATTTTTAAACTCAAAACTTGAAATTGCCTCTTGGAGGCATATCCTTGCTTGGGTGCACCTACACCACTCATGCAGTTAGCAACTAAAATTTGAGGATGTATACCAACAAGGACATCTGGACCATTTGTACTCTATTTCATTAAAGCTCTTGGAAGCTATCTATGTATTCATGTATCTCTATCTTTATGGAATTATAATTGGAAAAGTGTTATTTTTACTTGGGATTATGTAATGTTTCCTTATAAATGCAATGGAAGTTTGAAATGGGATTATTTCAAATGTGCATCTTGTTATTTAATTAGAAAAAAGAAAAAGAATTTTTTTGTTGCTTTATGTTGAACTATTCACATGTGGGTCAAAACATAGGTAAAATCAAAGGGTAAAACATTGGGCATGTTATAGATTCTTATGCATGAGTTTTGAAAAAACGCAAAAAAAAAATCATTAAGGTTGGATTTTTTTAATTTCTTATTGTCGCTGATGGTAGGCCACCCAATGACCCATAATTTTTTTTCTAGTAGGTGGTTAAACATTTTTTTGTAGGTGACAAAACTCCTTTCCTGACGAAAATTTCAACGACATTTCTTGACAACTATGTATAAGCTTTTATGGGAAATTCCACCCATATCAAGCATATTCCGTCAACGTTTTCTTGGTAGGGTATTGGGTTTTTTTTTCCAGCATAGGGAATATTCTTGAAAACATTCCACTAACATCATGCTGATGCCATCATGACATCAATGGTACAAATTGTTGCAGGGGCCCCTTTGGACCCTCCTTGTGCCCTAAAGGAGGTGTTTTTTTCATTTGGCCATAACTTGTGCATACAATCTCAATTTTTTGCAAATGAGATATTGTCAGAAAGCTAGTTTTGCCAACTTTCTAGTGGTGTGGGTCTCATCACTTTTTTCTATTGCTGGTGCATTCTATAGCCTGTTGAAGTTAGAGGTGTTGTTTTCAGTCCCAAGCTCATAACTTTTGACTTGTTTCTCCATTTTTCATGATTCCAGTGGCACTGGGATGATATTTCAGAGCTCTTTACATCCATCTATGCAATTTTTCTAGGCTTCTCTTGAGGTATATTTTATTTAGTTTTTTGTGTTTTCACATTTCGGTGAATTACTTGGATGTCTTAGCTCTTGGAAACTTTTTGTTTGCATGGGATGGCTCTTTTTTTGTTGCTCTTCATGTATTTATAGTATTTTTTCCTATTTGGAAAATTTGGACATATTTTCATGAATATTCTCTTTTATAGGCACACTAAGATAAAGTGTCATTTTGGTGTACCTTTTTGGGGATTTTGCACATCTTGTTATGATTTTTGTACTTGCACTATGATATAAAGTGTCATGGGGGGATTGATGTTTTCCTTTGGTTTTCCATCACACCTTTGTTAAGTGATTGTCCCTTCCACAACAGTAATGAATCCCAGTGATTCTTTCCTTATGCATGTGTGTCTTAGTTTGCACACCTTTTTATTTGCAGGTTGTTTTTGCTACATGCACTTCTTGGTTTCACATAGTTTCAGTGTACCTACCATGGATCTCCCTTGTTAGTATTATGGGGGGGTTTCTACTGTTGGTGCTAATTCCTCCATGGTTTTGCATTTGAGTGATCTATGTATCTAGTTATTGTTCTTATGTATTTTTGAATGTAGTGTACATCAACGACTGGTTACCTTGCATTTTGGTGAGGTGAATAATTTACCATATGGACACTCTTGCATTCCTATTCTAGAGGTTATTCATTTCATCATTATATCAGTCATCTTTCAACAATAGTCTAAAAATTCTTTGTGCTTCAGTGATGTTGTACATGTTCCTCTCTTTTTTGGGACATTGTTTGGTTGGAGGCTTCTTAGTCCTTCACCTTAATTTGGAGGCTTTTTAATCCTTCATTTTCCCTTATCTCTTTTGGAGAGGAGTTTTTCCCATGTGGTTTTCTCCTTTTCTCTAGTTTTGAGAGATATTTTGTTTATACATGGGTACCTCACCAAGCCTTGTTTGTTGGGACCCATCTTGTATTCTCTTTTTAGGGTTTTTTTTTTTAATTCATAATATGCAGCCAAGGCTACGAGGATTTTTATTAAATCATAAAAAAAAGGTACAATAGGCCAATTAGGCCTAGAAAGAAGAAGAAAGAAGAGCCAAGGAGAACCAATATACTCTCAAGAAAAGAAGGAGAACCAAAGAGAACCTAGAGAAGAATAAGAACAAAGAGAAGCTAAGGATAGAGTGAAAAACATCGATCCCTGCAAGAGACAAAAGAGAAACTAATCATAGAGCTCACGAGCAATAACCCAGGCCCAAGACAAACTAGGCTCTTTTCTCACTCTATGAGAGAAGAGACTCCATATTCCATTGAGATCCCTCATCCATGACGTCTATTCCTTCAATACAGAGTTTTTCTACATCCGATTTCTGCCCTTTCTTTTTTGTTGTCCCACATTTAGGTTTGGTTTTGCTGCAATCCCTTTGAGCAATCCCAAGACTCTATGAGGGAGCCAAAATAAAGTCAGGTTCAAAAGTATCAAAATTATCTTCCAGATCCTCCATAAAGGGATAAGTGCCTTCTGAGTTGGAGCCATCCTCTGAAATAGGTAGTGGGACGTCAATATTATTGAAGACTGTATTAGCATTATTGATGACTAGAGCAACATGAGGAGGGGAATTGGGCACAACAAAAGGCATGGGATCAGACCCAAGGGTAGAGTTAGAGGGAAATAATTTCCCATGATTCTGCCAGATAAAATGAACATTAGGGACTCCAAAAAATTTCACCCATTTTTTAAGACTTATATATCGTGTGCTAGATAAATGCTTAGCAGTGCAGGCCTCACCTTTATGCCCCAAATTGTTGCAGTGAAAAAACCTAAAAGGGAGCCCTTTGAAGTTTAGGAATTGCATCCAAGTGCCCATAGATGAATGAATTCACACAGAATGAGGAAGAGGTTTGGAGATGTCCACCACAACGTAGACCCTGATGTACCTTCGTGAGGGGACAACTTCCAAATCCAATTTAATGAATTATCCCACCTGATTGATTAGATTTTTAATGAGGTCAAAAGATCATAAAACCAGAGGCAAGTTGTAGAGCCTGATCCACATAGGGATGTCTATGATCTTGGTAGTGGAAGGGTCAAAAAAAGGGTTCCATGGGGACAGGAAAATGTTGGAGTTCCCAAAAAACCATGAGCCATTTTGAACCACAAAATTGCAATCCTCAATCGATTTGAAAGAAAACAGGAAAAATCCAAAATCTAGAGGATCAACCACAAGAACAGAGAAATTATTCCCAATCCACAATTGAAACAAGAGACAGGCGCCTACACATGAACCTTAGAACCAAGAAGCAGGCACCGATATCTGCAGAGATTTCACTGATGCAGTCGTAAGAGATGAGGAGATCGACAGGATCATTAGAGAATTTGACAATCACATCCCCAACAAAGAAAGGAGAACCCCTAGCACACTACTCAAAATCCTTATTAAGAGAAGCATCAAGAATCAATGACAAAGAGGGAGGAGAATAACTAGGGTTTGCTTGTCGAATTTGAGCCAAACAAAAATCATTGCATTCATGGTACGAATTCGATCAATTTTTGCATTTTGACAAGGATTTGGAAGCGAAGTCGTGAGAAGCCACCTCCATAATTTATATTGAGCCCCTTCTAGCACCCAGAGGATCAAAGCTTAGAATGGATGTCCACAAGCTCATATTCTACTATGAGAGAGGACCAATGGAAGACCTGAGAGTGTACCGATACTTCCCATCCCCCATTTTTGTGCCACCAAGTTTCTTCCTACCATCCACCAATTTCTTGACTTTGATTGTTGCCTTGTTCCCCTCCCCTATGTGCAACACCTACTCAACAACACCTGCATTCGTGCCATCATTCACAGCGTCACGGGGATTTGCAGAGCCCCCACACATATTCGCTTAATTTACTCTTTTAGGGTTTTTAGCTACTCCCTAAGTTCATCTTAAGGGGGGTGTTAGAGTAACCATGCATTATTAGTCTAATTTATTCTCATGCACTTAAGCTAAACTTAGGAGTGATGTACTATGTTAACTAGAGATCTATTATTAGATCATTTTGTCTCATTGCATGAGATATTGACACTTGTCATGATCTAATCCCTTTCTCATTTAGGGTTGCTCCTATATAGAACTCAACCCTCATTGTATTATCATGCCTTTGATAGAACTATCAACCTTTGAGGACTCTTTTTTATTTGAAGTCTCTTGAGGTTCTTTTGTAGCTTTTTCTTGTTGAGGAATATAACAATTATTTGTTTGCAGATCTCTTACATAGAAGGTGTCTTTGTTTGTTGTTTGATCTGGTGGCTCATGTTTTTCACAATTGTAACAACCTATAGATTCACGAGTACATATGGCATCAATCCATGCCAAGGTTTATGCTCAATAGAGTTCTAATAAAAATGGGAAATACTTTAAGATGACCTTTACCACCTCTAAATAAATTTCATGCAATCAAATGTTGTTGATGATGTAAATGTTTAATTTAGTCCCAATGACCATACATTATAGTGCCCTCTTTTGAATATGACAACATTGGCTAAGGGGAAATAGGGTGGCATTTTACCTTGTTTCAACATTTAGTTGTAGTTTCTTGTGTTTGCCTTATCACATAATAAACATTTTATTTATTTCAATTAGGCTTTGGAATTTAGGTTGATTATCATAGAAAAATGGTTGCTTGCGCTCTAGTCACTCTAGTGCTAGTTGATTCTCTCATATTTTTCTCCATATTTTTGAATATTTACTATTAAACCCAAATACATAGTTTGAGCTACTATACCATTAATAACTTGAAATCAAAATATAGGGTAATGGGAGCATTATCCCCTACTTAAACAAGCTAGTATTTATAGGAAAACATCTTAGAGAGTTGGTGTACCTTGGTTGATGATAACATCTAGAAGGTATTTGACCCTTTTAATTTCATTTAATTTAGATTTTAGTGGATTTTGTAATGATCTATTATGAATACATAAACATGCATTTATAGTTGTTCTTTTGATAATGTATTATTCAATATACTGATAGGGTTCCACTATGATAACTACTTGATTTATTTTTATGCCTTAAATTGTTAGCATGTCATTATTGTCTAATAAGTATATTCGATGTAATAACCAGTGATGTTATCTTAATTTGAGTTTCAATCCAAACCACTCATCCTCTTGATTTTGATTGAGTTGATATCCTAAAAGTTTTACATTAACGGATATATGTTTTGATTAACATAGTCTAGTTAGGTGTAAAACCAAACTTGCCAAAAATCTCTTTTATATGAAGAATATATAAGAATAATTATATGAATGTTTGTGTTTATATAATTATTTCTAGTAACAAAAAAAGTGCATTTAGCAACATAGTTTAGAGCTCAAGATTGTTCATGTGAGCCTAAGGAATGAGAAATTGCAATCTACTATCAAACTATTTCTAGTTATGCTCATTAGCAAAGTTGTGACATATAACATTATTTAAACATTGATATTCCTTAGGACTCTTAATTTGTTTCAATGCAAACTCACAAAGTGCTTCAATTTTAGATAATAAAATATGTATATAAAGAAATTTTAGTATTTTTTCAAGTTTAGTAGGTAACTCACACTTATTTATGCCAATCCAAGACAAATTATATCAAAAATAAAAAATTTCCATACTTTTATTATCCTAATCCTCCCAACTAATTAACTCGACAATTTTTAAAACATTCCTCCTTTAAGGAATTATCTTTAGGTTAACATTTAGTACATTTAAAGATAGAAAATAGGCTACTAATGGTAAATATTAGTTTCCTATTTTTATGTGAAGAATAAAAAAGAAATATATTTATCTAAAAACTTATATTCTTGGGGGAGTAAACTATAATATTTTCTCTTACTAGCAATTTTATGAATCGAGAAGGGCCATAGGAAATGAATAGATACCAAATAATTAAACATTTCTCAATTTTAAATCTTAAGAAAAATAAGATGGTGTTTGAATTTTGAAATAGGTTAAGTACAACCTACCAAAACAAAAAAATTTCCAATTGAATGATATACTTCCAATGGATTTCCATTATCCAAGGTCTCCAAGCACACTGGCTCCTCCAAATACTACTTTGTCATATCTACATACTTAACTGTAGGTTAAATGATACATGTACAACAGTGTCTAAAATTTATATTAATGTATGTAAACAATCAAATTTTGAAACATAAAATAAAAACTTTAAACACAAAGGTTCTATATCCTAGTTTCAAGTTCAAATACAAACTTGAAACTATGAATATTAAAGAAAAATTCTCTTAAATAATGTGGATGCTTGATTCAACAACATAATATTAATGACTATTTAGGAAAGAGTTATTTTTCTTAGAGATTCATGATTATCAAAATGATGAATTTATTGACTTTTAAAAGATTATATGGACGATGGAGATTTGATCAAAGATCAAGAGTAAAATTCACTAGTTGTAGAGTTAATTTGGAAAGATGGATTAGTTCATTAAAATTGGTGAGGGGAGTTTCTTTTTCAAACTTGTGAAAAGATAATAATGACTTATTCGATTTATTAAGTGGATACTTTAGATGAGAAATTTGTTATCTTAAAGAATGAGATAACTAATGCAGAAGATACAAGCTCAGATAATTATGATTTTTTTAATTTATTTAAATGGATAATTAGCTCATCTTAATTAAATAATAAAATATTATTTAATGGGATGATTAATAATAATAGATCATTAACAATAATGAATAATTAATGATAATGGATAGTTAATGGTGGATGATAATGTGAATAATTAATGCAATAATAAGAGGAAATATTTTAGTGTCTACAATGTCAAACCAAGTTACAACAAAGAGAATAATCTATGGGACATGACTTACTCTAGGATCATTGTTGAATAGAATTACCATATTTGTAACACCATACAAAATGTATTTTGAGATAAATACACAAGAATTGCAAGCTTGGAGATCGAGGCAACTTGTTGATGTAGTATAGTACTAGTTATAATTGTATAATTGTATGGATCCATACGGGTTTCTATACAACCATCCATGGATGGGCTTCCAAAACCTTCAAAATTTGTCTGTCGCCAAAATACAAGTTTTATATATGAAAAATCATCTCTCAACCCTTCTGAGCACGAGTGTGACCTTTATTTTACTCCAAGAGGACCATTTAAGAGATGATGTCCATGACCCTCACAAATTCAAGAGAGAAAGGGATTGGATTTGCAAGCTTGCTCTAATACCATGTTGGAGCAACCAAGATCTACTTGCAAACTCAAACAATCCACAAATGAACATATGCAAAATGAGAAAATATCATAAGAATGTAATGTGTTGTAAAATGTACAAATGGGCCTTTCTTATAAAGGCAAGTAAGAATAGGTGAGAAGGTAGGAGTAAAACTTTGAATACCCCTCCAAGTATGAAACAAGTGTAGGATTCTATGGACAAGTGTTGGGAAACTTGGTGAGTCTACATGAGGTGATACAAAAGTCTAGATAACCTCTAAGTGAACTTAATTATAGTGTGAATAGGAATTTTGTAAGTATGCTAAAATCTAATTAGTTTGGTAATACCTCTTTTCACACTAAAAGGACCTACTATCCATAACACCCTTTATTATGTTTTCAATATTGACCTTCCATATAATATCCTCCTTGGTCACCCATGGATACATGTCATGCAGGCTATTCCATCTACATTCCACAAATGTATCAAATTATTTCATAGGTATATTGAAGCCACTATCCCAATTATAGATCAAAACCCCTTCTAATATTATACAATTTTGGAGGTTTGATGCCAAAAATTAAACTACTATCCCATCATTGAAGTTACAAAGCCACCAACTTGCCAAATTCCTCTTATATCCTAACAATATACCATCCACCTCATCTAACTTACCTCCTACAAAAATCAATATCATTAACAAAGGGTGTGGTGAGTATGAAATACAAGAGGCCTTCCACATTGGGTAACTTCCATTGTAACCTAAATCTTATTATGGTCATCCTAGCATGGAACCTAAGCATAAGTGAGAGACCTTAAAATATAGCTTTACAAATTTCAATAAACATAGTTTTCTCTTGAATGAACAAATTGAATCCTCAAATGCATCATAGTTGCCTATTGAAGAGGGATATGATTCCTATTTCAAGCATAATGACTATCTATCAGTCATTAATTTTTTTAGAATATAAACTATAAAGGTAAAGGCCTAGGGGCACATGAACAAGGAATCCTAAAACCTGTCCTCTTTTCTAACATTATGGCTAAGTAGGGATTAGGGTATATACCTTGGGATAAATCTCTTGATAAACTTAGTGACCCTTTGGAAATTATTGATGATGCTCCATGTGATGTTAATCCTTTTAAAACATTACTTGTCACAACCCTTATGAAGAGCTTGCCAATACCAACCTCTTTCTAGATAATTCTATTTTCACTATTAGCCTTGAATTTCATTATCCTAATCTTATTGGTTGAGACCAATTTGACCTCCATACCAATAGGTGAAGTCTAAAATTATGAGGATCTCCTTGAACTACTCATTGCTACATATCATCTTCCTCTAGGCATCCACAAAAAAGGAATTTGACATTGATCTTCATAATTCAACATATGTTGGGAACAAATGAGGCCATTTTATTCACATAATGGACAAAAATAGAAGAATTCAAAATCTAAATTTCCAATTCAAGACTCAAGTATCTATCATTTGATGAGGAAATTTCCCTTTCCCTTGCTCCACTGAGGTTACAAGAAATTTCAACTCTCCTAGTAGAATATTCCATTGACATAAATTTGGCAACTAACTAGGATAAAAAGTCAACACAAATAACTTCTATCATGAACTCATAAGAAAAACGCATTCATCAAGATCTCCTCTCAGAACATGTTGATGTGTTTACATAGTTTTATGTAAACATGTTAGGCTTCGATCCTTCTCTCTTCATTCATCACTTGGTAGTTAGACTAGATGCCAAGATAGAAAAGAAAAATATCCACAAAATACACCCTTAGATTGATCTATTGGTTAAAGAAGAACTAAATAACTATTAGATATCAACTTCATTAGTCCTATTGACTGACCATACTGGATCTATAATATCATATCAGTTCGAAATAAGATCAAACTCATCTATCTTTCCTCATACTTCTATGCTATTATAAAAACTTAACTTAAAGATGATTTCCCTTTGCCCAAATTTGGCACAATCATTGATCTTGCAACAAGTTATGATATTATATCCCTCATGTATGATTTATTAGGATATAATTAGATAAATATTTCACCAAAAGATAAACATAAGAATGCATTTATTACCCCTTGGGGAATTTTTTGTTATCGGGTCATGGCTTTTGGTTTGAAGAATGTGGGATAAAATTATCAGAGATCTATGCTAGTAATATTCCATGACATGCTTCATCATGAAGTCAAGGATTATGTGGATTAAATTATGGGCAAGGAAAAAACTAGAGCATACCACACCATCATCTTGTGTCACATTTGATAACGACTCAAAGAATACAAAGTTTTCTTCAATTTGAGAAAGTGTTCCTTTGAAATCACTAAGGCATTTTTTTGGGTTACATCATTTCTCAACATGAGATTGAGGTTGATCTTGAAAAATTCAAAGCTATACTAGACATGCATTCACCATAATACCTCACATAACTACATAGACTTAATTAGAAATTATAGTCTATTAAAGGGTTCATTGCTCAAATTTTAGTTAAATTTCATCCAATCATTCTTCTGCTAAATTTTTTGGATTCGTGTGAACATGATTTTGACAATATAAAACACATACTTTTCTAAACCATAGTTCTATGCCACCTAAAGATGATCAAGCACTACTCTTATATATGTCCACCACTAAAAATTCCTTGTGGGTACTTTTTGCACAACATAATGAAAATGGTAAGGGACGAGCCATATTTTATCTTAGTGAAACTCTAGTTAGCCATGAACATCAATACACACCCATTGAAAGGGCTTACCTATTTGTGGTATTTTCTTTGCAAAATATCATAGACTATATTCTCTCATATACTACTAATATCATTACAAATATTTATCCTTTGAAACATATTCTCTCTAAAATAACAATAATAGGTTACATGGAAAAATGGGTCATGTTGCTTAGTGAATTTAAAATTAAATATGTTGAACAAAAAGAAATCAAAAGGAATATCATTACGAATCAATTAGAGGAAACACCTCTAGAGGATACATACCCTCTACTCATAGAATTTCCAAATTAGTTATACCTCTAGAGGATACATACCATGACTTGGGGGTAGGGATATTTTGGTAACACCTCAAGGCTTATCCCTTGATTTTTCAAATTTATTTTTCCATGTACAAACAACTCAACAGAATATGAGGCCTTATTGGGAGGTTTGAGATTTAGATATTCAATGGAACATAAAACATATGTTATTCTTTAGGGATTCACATTTAAGCAAGTCATAGATTTCTATCTTACCAAGGATGAGAAGTTGGTCACATATAAGTGTATGGTGGATATATTAAGTAGTATTTCACCTAGATCCAATTCATCCCAATATCATGGATACTATTTGTTCTCTACTTGACATGCCTCCTAATACATGAGAAGGCCAATATTTGGTTGGGCACTTGTTGATAGATTGTATATGAAATTCCTGATATAGATGTAGTACTTGGTTATCTTTAATACAAAGTTCCTTATATAGATGATGTATGTAACGTAGTTAGTACCACTTCCCAATGCTATCATGATATTCATACCTAACTACCCAAAATATCCTAGCTAACTTATCTAATAGACAAAAATTCACATTCATCCAATGTGTTACCTATGTCACCCTCCTTGGTGGTACCCTCTATCATAGGGGTTATGATCATATAATGTTGGGATGCCTTAAATCAGATGAATCTAATTTAACACTTGTAGAATTCCACAATAGTATTTGTGGAGCTCACCCTAGCAATATATTACCCTTGCAAAGAAAACAATCATAACTACATACTACTAGTCAACAATGGAGAAATGTTCCTACCAATACGTCAAGAAGTGTATCACTTATCAAAATCATGGTGGTCTAATTCATGCTCCATCACAATAATTGCATCCTATCACTAGTCCTTTCTCCTTCTCTACATGGGGAATCAACTACATTTGAAATATTAACCCACCTTCCTTAGATGGGCATAAACAAATTATGACTGCCACCAAATACTTTACTGAATGGATTAAGTTTGTTCCTATCACTTACCTAATCAAAAAATAAAATATCAAAATTTATCCTTAATCATATCATTTGTGAGTATGGTATTCCTAGTTCCATTATTATTGGTGATGGAAAATATTTTAAGAATCATGAAGTTTGGGCCCTTTGTGAAATATTACACATTAAGCACAACTAGTCTACTCCCTACTACCCATAACAAAATTTCCAAGTTGAGGCATTTGAAAAACACATAATTTTTTTCAAGAAGATTATCAATGATATTGGCCATGAATGACACCTAAACATACATCTTGTGTTTTAGCCCTATCGTACTAGCATTTGTACACCCATTGTCACTACTCTATATTCCCTGGTTTTTTATATTAAATCCATCTTATCAATTGAGGTCAAGCTTCCCTTCTTGCGCAAATACGTGAATTGGAACTCCTAGATGAATGTTATTTTGCATCTCTGGATCATTTGAAAGTATATCAAGACCATATTTGAAAAAATATAGTAAATACCTAAAAATAAAATAATATGAAATTGGTGACATTGTCCTCAGGGAAAATTAAAGGAACACAAATCAAGATAGGGAAAATAAAGGAAAAATTAAACCTAATTGGTTGACCCCTATCTGATTGTAGAAAATTATGGATTAGGTGCATATAGGTTAGATGCATTGTATCAATATAAACTTGAGAAACCCATTAATTGTGTTCATCTTAATCACTTTTGTGCTTGAGAGGTCATTTCCATTCTAAAATAAATAAAATTAAAATCCAAAACAATATACTAAAGAAAAAAATTATCCTTTGATAAAAACCATTTGTATAGTGCCTTAGGCAAGCATCATGATGAAAACTTGTTCACAAGCATTGTGTATGATAGTCAAGGGACCTCTTATCTATAATTACTCTATACACTTAGGGTAATTGTATTTATCCATCCATCCACTTACCACATGCTTATCTATGGACTCTTATGCAACATACAAGATTGTATTTGATTAGTGCCTTGAAAACTCTTTGAAAAAACACATATCTCTACTATGAAATTATGATCTATACCATTTGACACCAATTTCCATTTTTAATTCAAGACTAAAGATATTACTATCTCTCTTTTTAAATGAGCCTTAACATGTCACACTCTTGGTATCAAACCAAAGAATAATGCTCACACATTGGTTCCACTATATTATCCTAGGTTAGATGACCCATCAATATCATGACAACTTGAGGATGAGAGACACCTTGACTATTTTCTTTTATCATGTTTTATTTAGTTCCCATTACATATTTCTCCAAGGAAACCATAGTTCTTTATGTTGTTTTGTGTCCTGAAGTTATAATCATTAGGACATAAGTTTTGTCTTTTATTTGATCTTTATTTTTATTTTTATACATTTATGTGTATATTTATTGTTTTTTCATGCCTTTGTGTGTGTCTTTGTTTTATTTTATCTTTTGATTTACCTTTTAAAATTTTATAGTGTTATCACAATCATTTTATTCTTGCAACAAAGGTTAATTTTTACTGCAATCATCATTTTGAGTATTTAGAGTTGTAAAAAATGTTGTACTATGTAATAAATACAATTTTATCATTAAGCCTTCAAATTTATAGGAAATATTTATGTGGATGTACTACACTATGCCACATATTTGATAAGTGTTATTTATGGATCAATGTGATGTCATTTGTTAAATTCATGTAAGGAATGCCTATTTGAATCAAGTGCCATACATTTGAATCTTGCATTGACTTGTAATGAAATGTAAGGTATCATTTGTCTCAAGGAGGTTCATGGTTAAGGATGCATTGAGTTCAAAAGCATTCAAATTGCTATTTACATATTTTTTTTAAGAAAGCTCTTCATGTTCCAAGGATCAATTAAAAACTAAATTATTTAATAGTGGACCTATTATGCTTATCAATAGTGCAAGGGTAATGTACTATAATTTTGGTTAATTTCGAGATACTACATCCAGGTTATCTATATAAGGTCATCAATTCAACATGGAGAGAGAGCTATGATAAATCAAAGAGGTAGGTGTTTTAGTAGAGGAGTGAATTTTGAAGATTCTAATGACTTTCAAATTACAAATTAGCTCAATGGATAATATTTTGAGGAGTTATATACTTGTTTGTGCTTGTCTTTCATTTTAATTAAAAATTGGGGTCTTATTTTTTATTTTAAGCCTTCCAACGAAATTTATGGTTGTAATTTTAGACTATGGTTCAATAAATTTTGTTCTACTTATTTAATGACAAAGGTGTAATGTGAGTATTTTTTGTATAAATTTTGTGTGTAATTTTGAGTGTTTTGTGTTAAGGATACATGGTTGGATAATCCTTAATTGGACCCTCCATCCCAAATCACATCCATTGGAATCACAATTTTTTTTTTCCTAAATAAGAGTGAAACACGTCTTCTTCTATGGTGTTGGGTAGAAGTTATCAAGAAAAACTAGTTGCAAATACATCATCAAATTTGAGGCAGTTTTGCATAAAAATAAAATTTTAGTATTCCTCAATAGAGAGGGTAGAATTTAAGGTGTTATTAACATTTAAAGATCTACCTTTTTTGTTAAAGAAAATAGAAAAAGAGGTCATAACCCTAGAGATGATAAAAGTAATGAAGAAGAAAATGAAAGATATAATACACTAGTTGTTGAATTATTTGTAGAAGAAGAAGAAGAAAAATATCAAGATCAAGTGAGTATATTGAGATATATTTCAAGTATTGGTAAGAGGCCTAGAATTAAGATTCCTTGCTATGTTGGTCTATCAAATCCTTTATCTCAAATCTTAATAGAGGAAAGTTTGCTAAGAGAAAATTGAAATGATATGTTGCATATGATGGGAATAAGTATAATTAGAAATAAATAGAAGGGGGAAAAAATATTGAAAGACAAGATCTAGGTAACATCAAAACTGAAAGCTAAGTTTATTGCTACAATCAATAAGATAGATTTATTAAAGAAAATGTAAAATTTGAGATAAAAAGACATAAATGTGAATGATTAACTAAAGAATTCTATAAGTTGACAATAAGGATTAGTCATCATGAAGTTGATTAGGAAAATGTGGCTAGATATATCAATGGCTTAAGAGGATCTATTCAAGAATAATTCAATATAATGAGAATGGAATAATTTGAAGTATATTTATTTTACCTTAAGGTAGAAGATAAATTGACAAAGAGATGTTAGGTGAAGTAGAATAGAAAAAAGGACAAGGTGAAAAATTCTAGACAAGAAGTCATCAAGGTGGTGGTAGAGGACATGTAGAAATGAAGGTATTAAAATAAAAGGAAGTGATCATTTATACCATGACAAGAGATTTGGTGGATATTAGTGAGGTAGAGGTATATTTGGAAGAAGGGGTGGAAGATCATTTTGTGCCACCTATTTGAAGTTTGGAGGTGAAGGACATAGAGCATTTGATTGATCCCAATCACAAGGAATCCAAAGTAGAATACCTAATGAAACCAAAGAGCCACACATGTAGATGTTGGATGAGCAATTTGAGTAAAATAACAAGATAGAGGTGAGTCTTTGTTAGTTAAAAGGTTATTAAATCCTAATAGTGCAGATAGAGAAGAGCTAGTATAGAGGAGAAATTTGTTTAGGACAATATACAAGCTAAAGGTAAATGTTGCAAAGGTATAGTTGATAATGGAAGTACTAAAAAACTTGTGTTCATTGAAATAGATAATTTAACTTAGAAGATAGAACACCTAAGCCCATACAAAAATTCATGGTTGCAAAATAAACATAAAGTATTGGTAAGTGAACATGTTTAGTCAAGTTCAAGACAAGGTCATATCGTAATGAGGTATTGTGTGATGTTATGCCTATATATGTATGTAATTTATTGTTAGGGAGACCATGGAAATATGGTAGAAAGGTTGTTCATAATGATAGAGAAAATATTTATAATTTGGTGAATTGAAGTAAAAAACATATTCTCACTTTATTAAAAGAGAATGTAAAACAAGTATGCAATAATGTCAAAGTTTGCTTAGTCAATAGAAGGAAATTATTAGATGGTCTAAAATATGAAAATATGTGTTTTATAATAATGGTCAAGATATGAAATAACACAAATGAAGACAAAGATTTGTTGATAGAGTACAATGATATATTGTATAATAATATGCTAGATGGATTACCACCAATGAGGAGTATTATTCATTACATGTATTTGATTCTAGGAATGAGTTTACCTAATAATACTTCACATAGAATGATACTAATAAAAAATGAAGAGTTGAATAGATAAACATAAGATATATTGAAGTAATATTAGCATTAAAGAAAGGAGGTGAATGGAGAATATGTATTGATTCCGGAGTTATCAATAATATTGCAATAAGGTATTGATTTCCATTGCCAAAGATGGATGATTTAAAGGATTTTTTGAGTGGAGAAAAGTAGTTTTGTAAGATAGATCTCTAAAGTGGTTTTGTTCTTATTAGAATTATTAGTTCCAGCAATAGAACAAAAATATTAAATTGAAGATTATGATCACATGATACCAAAAATTTAGACACAACAAATAATCTATTATGTGGGATAATTGTTTATACAAGACAAGACCGTGAAATTATAAATACATTCCATCTAACTCTCATGAATAAATTCCTAACATTAACTACCCACTAAGAATACATTGTTAATATTACATTTAATCATAATAAAGTGATATAAATCTAACATAACATATAAGACCTAAACACATACTCAAAGCACTTTTGAATCACAAGAATTCAATAAACCCCCTTGATCCAAAGGAGTATAGAAGATGATCCAAAGAATATGATTGTGAAGTCATCCAATAGTCTCTACCACACCTATAAATTAGAAAACTATGCATATTGGAGTCGATCAACCATTGTTGTTTTACACATATGCTTGCTAGCCCACAAGTTTTGATATGAATGATGAACATTCTACTAGCATGCACATTCCCTCTAACTATTATGCACTTGTACTTTAGTATAAACACAATCATGATTTTCTCAACTACATCAACCTCAATGTCTCAGTGACTATTTAGTATTATGTATGAAACATCTAGCATGATGCCCAATATTGACCCTACTTTGGTCAACATTACTAGTCCTAAAAAACCTTGTCAACTCATACAATCACTAATGACTAATTGAAGGCCAACATAATATCTTCTCCTTTTAGGCAAGAGATGAGAAGTCCTTCCAACAAAAAATAAATCTAAACAACTTAGTATGATCCTCACCAAATCTCAATAATGAAAACCAAAACTAAATAAATGTAACAATTGCAATACCACAACATCAAAACTAAATAGTAAAATCATCTAAGTTCTAGATACCAAAAATGTTATTCAATCACATCATCCAAACTTTGAGTGAATAATGAACTAGAGAAGGGAATTGTTCTTCAACCTCTAAATGAGTCTTCCAACCTCCATTTTGACCCTTCAATTATGTTAAATAGGTTGATCCCAATGAACCTATACCACAATGTATTCCATGTTTGTCTCTAATGATACCAGTGGTAGGAAACCATAGTATTATATTCACGATTTCCTCATAATCACGACTCATTTTCAATTTTAAAATAATACTAAAATATTAAGTATTACTATGGTAGGTGTATATCAAAATTATGACCCACCAATCTGTTCTATAAAACATGCAATTATGTGAATTATATGATGCAAATAATAATAAAAAATCAATTCTAACTATTATAGCAACAATGAGGGAAGTTTTGAGAGGCTAGAATGATGTGTACCTTGTTACAAGAAGGTTGTTTTTAGGTCATGAAGGACTCATTCACCTTTAGTGGCGAATGGGTCCCTGTTAGGGTTTCTGAAACTGAGATATGAGTTTTGTTCCTTGATGTTTGCACCCTCAGATCCTTGGTGATCAGCTCTTGAAAACCTAAAACAAATTTCATAGCCTTGTTTCCATGTTCTTGCAATGTGAATGACAACTTTTGCAACTTGACAATTTTGCTCCAATCTTGTTCTCCACTTGATCTTCAACCTATAAACCCACAAACACACATTCAAGAGGAGAAAAAAATGTTGATTGTTAGTGAATAGGGGCTTTCCTAAGTCAAACCCCTTTTAGGTAATTAAACCAAATGATGAAATAATGAAATTGAATCATGAAAATGAAACAATGAAATGTTGAATCCTTGGAATTTGTCTTGGAATATAAATCTGCAAACTAATACAAAGTGGCCATGAAGAATGTGTAATGCCCTGCCACGAACCTTAAGGAATGTTGCAATTACTACAGAAGTGTAATATATTTTTTTAAAGTGTATTATTACATGTAACATGAACATCATTAATGCATACATTCCCTAAGACACATGACAATGCATTACATACAAGACCCATAATAAATAAAAGTAACCAAACATTACATATGATTAATTATCGTAAACTTTAAGAACATACATTCAATAACATTAATTTACATCACATAAGGTATAAAATACAATAATGATTCATTCTACATTGCATTTAATATTACAATTACAATACTCATTTCCAAATGAGGTAGATCATACAAAAGTATAAAATTTACAAGTTACAAGAATTCTCCTTGAATACAATTGAAGAGTGATACATAACTAAGGTATCCAACTGATACAAATGAGACATAAGAGAAAGTACATATCCATGTGTGAGCTCTCCAAACAAGAAATACCCGTTGTCACAAACAAGAACTGGGGACACAACGGTGTAAGGTGCATGTTCCACCCAACCAAGTGGTACTCGTAGGCCCACCCCCCATGCTAGGAGATAGTAAAAAGGTTCCCTAGACATATCCTATAATCCCTAGACACAGGAAAAACTATAGACAAAACTATACAAGTACAAACTTAACATAATGGTTACATTACTTCCATAACTGAAGGATCAAGTACTATAAATTCAAAAAGATACTATTATTATAGGTGGAGTGTCATCACTTTGTTGCATGGGTTACCCTGTAACCTCTTATGAAACCCAACCCCACATGCAAAATAATGCAAAATCTATTAGCTTTCATAAAGACAAGATAATGATCTTGCCATTCTAGGCCTTCTCGACTCATCCCCAAGTTTGAACTAGCCCTTGAGTCCATGAGCGAGACATAATTTATTTAGTTAAATGTTTTAGACTACTCATCTCCCTTAATACACTAATTTAGTTTTCACTGATTAGACTAACTCTACATGAGTTACCCAGACACCACTTTGTGTGCCGACCCTCATAAAGAGCCACTCCCCTAATAACAACATAAGGAAACTACTTCCACTAACTGTGGGTAGACAAGGTGCACACATACCAACATCAAATACCAACTTTATACAATAGGCGACACAACCTGTTCATAGAACCAGATGTCTAAACTGAATAAGAACTGTGTGCACTACCCAAGTTAACTCAAAATATGGAACCATCATAAAAACAACTCCCTCACAAAGAAACGGTATCTAGAAGACTTATAAACCCATATAACCCAATTTTCCCAATAAGAGTAAACACAACTTAAAAGCATTTCATGCAAAATAAGAACCTAACATTAGGATTTCCTAAATCCAATTAAGTCATTAACATACTGCATGAAATTAATCAATTTAATTATGATTCTATTTACAAGCAATAAGGAATTTAAATATAAATGTTTATTTCAATTTCTCAACATAATTAAATAGAAATCAACTTTCCTTTTTAAATCATTTAAAAAAAAATATATATTTCATGCATTTGCATGTTCTAATATATAAATCATTTAAATATATATATATATATATATAATTATACATATGTCAATATATTATTTGAATATCTTAAAATTAAATATAATTTTCCAATATATATATATATATAATATTATATTTTAATTAATTTAAAACCATATAACATATCGGACTTGCACGCAAAAGGACGGATGAGGGTTTAAAGCCATTTTAATGGTTGGACATTTAACTTATCGTCGGTTGTGCTTACCCTGCCATTCCCATGGAAGGGAGGCATGACCACCGTGGGGCAGCGTTGACACTGCCTCACAGTGTCAGTTCTCCCCAATGGGGAGTCGGCACTGGGGGTTAGCCCAACGCTTCCCCTATATAATTATACAATTCATTTTTAAAAAAAATACAATCTGCAATTTATAAATATAAATTGCTGTACAAAGTTTTATTTAAATCCATTTTTTTTATATATAAATTTTGTAAAAATTTCTACTAAAATTTCAAATTGATTTGGCATATATTTATATATATATGTGTATATACAGAATATGTATATATATACATATATATATACATATATACATATATACATACATATATATATGTATGTATACATATATATATATGTATGTATACATATATATGTATATATGTATATATCATTCGTTAGCAAGCGTTTTAAAGATAGCTAGTCTCGCCCCATTCACTCTTAATGCTATATATATATGTGTATATATACATATACATATATATGTATATATATATACATATACATATATATGTATATATATATATATATATATACATATATATATATATGTATATATATATATACATATACAAGGAGACATACACACACACACACACACACACACACACACATATATATATAGGTGCATGAAGTTGGGTTGGTCACTTATGATTTTTTTTTAAAAATGCGTTCACGTTATAACGCGAGTGCATTATAACATGCACGTGTTATTTCGCGTTAAAAACAAAGAAAAAAGTGAAATTATTTGCCTTGGAATACCAACCCAAAGGCTTGGAAGATATTTCCAACAAGGCCAGAGACGTGTTTTTGCAAATTCTACAATTTTTCACATAATCGGGTCCGTGCTCACCATCAAGATTGCATCTAGTTCAATATTGACAAAATAAAAAACATGGGTAATGTTAGGTTCTCTCTTAGCTATCCAACGATGTAAGTTTTTTCACTTTTTGACAATGTTAACCCTTTCATCCATAATTTCTTTTGTTTGTATGTCTGTTTTTTGCCAAAAAATAGTATTTAGTGTTTTTTTGTTATAAATTAACCGTTCATCAAAATTTCAAATAAATTACATTTTTAGAAACTAGATTCCATTCTACAAATTAAAAAAAAAGAAAAAAGAAAAAAATTAATTATTTTCAAAAATTTGTAGGGGGAGCACAGCCAAAATTCTGCTTTTCAGGAAGTTCCCACTTAGAAAATTAGTAAAAAAATCAAATATTCATTAAAAAATTATCAGAAAAATTGTGCACCAACTAGATGCTATTAGCTAACTTCTGACCGTAGCGATTTTAAAAATACTACAAAAAAGTTCATTGTGCTCAGGTCGTACAAGAGTTGCTATGTTATGTTTTTCTGACAAAAACAACACCAATTTCTGTACATCCCTCTTTTGAACCCCTTAATCTCAACCATTTTCAAAATAAATTACTAGTTTAGAAAGTAGACTCAGAGCACTTTGATCCTTTTTTTTCCATCTAAAATTTTGAATATAACTATTCTCAATTTCACGTCCAAGGTCAGCATTTCCTGATTTCAGAAAAAAAGTGGCCACTTAAGCCCCCTTTTTGGGAACCATCTTGGTGCACTTATCCATATCAAATAAAAATTATTTCAAATGGGCAAAGTTTTAACAAAATTTTCTACAAGAGAATTTTATCAAAATAATATAGAGGTTTTAATTCCACAACTTGATAGAGGATTTCAATTCAATCCAATTTCTTAGAATATTTTATACAGGAAATATTTAGAAAAAATCTTACAAAGGTTTCCATTTCCTCAGATTAACTAGAGAATTTCATTTGCAAACTTATAGAGGTTTTCTATTGTTTTCTTTTGAAATTTCCTATTGTTTTAACAATAATTTTCTATGAGGTTCTCTGATTTTACTGTAAAGTTTTCTATAGAAACACAAAATCTTCACAGTAATTTTACACACAAAGGCTATCAACAAGTTTTCTACAGGAATGTTTTCAACAAATTTTTCTACAGAGAAGCTTTCAATATATTTTTCTACAGAAACTTTAATCAAATTTTCTTCTTCAGACAATCTTTCCATTTAGCAAATTTACAAAAGCTTTTACTAAATTGAATTTTTGTATAGACAATCTTTTCAAATCAACAAAATAAATAAATAATAACAAAGGAACCTGTTTTTCTGAAGCTTGAAGAATTGAAGGTTGGAGCAAAGCTTCGCCTTCTGAGTTCAATTTCCAAAGCCCTTCCAAAATCTCCACTTCCAGAAAGATACAAAATACTGAGCCAAAAATATTCCCGAGAAACTCTTCCAATTTTTAACCAAAACCCCAAAAAACAATTTCCTAGCCAATTTCCTCTTTCTTCCCCTTTCCATGAAGTGACTTCTTGCCTTTCACAGTTATGGTCAATATTCTTTCCGAGAATAATTTTTCAAGAAGAGTTTTGCATTTAATTTTACTCACACACATGGCTAATCTAAAATATCTTTTAACAAACTTTCAGATATTTTCTTTTGATAATTATAAAGAATTTATGCTATTTTATTAATTTAAAAATTCAAAAATTAATATCATTTACTATATGCAATTTAAAATTCTAACTCACATAATAACATCTAATATTTATATTTAAACTATTCACTCAATCAAGAAAATTTAATCAATTAATTTATTTACTTAATTAAATAAATTTAATCATAAGGAATAAATTATTTTACCAAATAAATTAATTTAATTAATTAAATAAAATAAAAAGCTTTTAACAACATTATTTAAAATTAATTAAATAAGCACTGAATCATTAAGAACATTAATCTAACATTAATTTCATAAAATAAACCTTGCATAAATAAATAACAATTAACAAGACAAATGTAGACCTGACAACTAAACATACCAAATCTAGCACCCCTCCATTTTTGCTCTTTTGATCGGCTAGTGTTCTTCTTTGCTATGCTTTGTTTCTGTTAATACTTTGACTATGGTACTTGGTTACTATTTGATCGCAAACTGTAAAGCGATGTGAATGTTATATTTTGATGTGATGGTATTTTATTCTGATGTTATTATTATGGCATGCTTTGGATTAGCTTAGCAGATATTTGAATTGATGAGGCTTTATGCTTTTGATTATATTATTGATGTTAGATTCGTCAGTTAGTAATACTGTATTAGTGAAGGGGACAAGATTGCACCACTCGCTTGCGAGCACCTTGCGATTATGAGATTTTCTCTTCATGGTGTGTTTTATTATATTATATATATGCATGTTCAATATACTCTTTATTCACAAGTTGACAGGTACAGGACATCGACTCCACCTGGTTTCACAGGTTTGAGCATGTCCATTGGCCAACAGTATTTGATTGAGAGATAATAGCTAGGTTTTTCGTGCCAAGTCATCACCCTAGTTATAGTGTGTTGTTGGGTTGTAGACGGGTTTAGTTGTTATAATGTTGTTCATTTTACCTTGGTTATTATTTAATTTCAAGTTATAAAGGTAAATAAATGGCTTATGTAGTTAAGTTGATTAAATAAGTCTGGTTATAATGTAAGAAATGTTATTTAATTTATTAATTAATTTAATTTAATTAATAAAATAATCTAATCTTGGATTAGATTTATTTTATTCATTAATTAAATTAATTGTGTTGAATTGATTAATTAAATTTATTTGTGGAGTAAATAAATTAAATGATTAGTGTTGTTTTGAAAAGTGCATGAAATTAAAAGTGTTAAATTATTTTTGAAAAGAAAATTTTAAAAGTTGTAAATTCTTTTGAAAAGAAATTATTAAAAAAGTTTTAAATTGTTTTTGAAAAGAAATTAAAAAAAAGGTATTAAATTCTTGTTGAAAGGAAATTGTGGTTTTAAATTTAAAAAAAAAAATATCCAAAAATTCATAGAGGGAAATAACTATGGTGGTTGTGGGATATTTTGGAGGATATTGACTAAATTTGAGAAAAATTTATGGGTAAGATATTATTTTTGCTTGGGAGAAAATTTTGCTGTGAAGAAGGAAGGAAGGTTCTCTCTTGTGTGGGGATACATTTTGGTTTCGGAGAAAAAGATTTTGGAAGGATTAAAAATTGGAAATTGCAGCTTAACACCAGATCTCTTCTTCTTCAAGCTTCAAACAGGTTCTTTCTTGTTTTTGTTTATTGTTTTGAAAATTTGGTTTTTCAAATTGAAAACTTGTTTGCAAACAAATTTGAAAACCCTGTTGAAATAATGGAAAAAGTTAGATTCTTGTAGGGAACAAACTCATACAACAGAAAAATTGAAATAGAAACAAAAAAAGAAATTAGAAACCTCTCTGTTTGGATTTGTGAATTTCCAAAAATTTATATCATGAAATTGTGCTTAAAAAAAAATTCTTCTTCTATAAATTTTCTGTAGAAAATTTGTCCAAATAGACTATAAAATGGAAATTTATATATATATATATTGATATATATTTTGTAATACATATATATATGCTCATATATGTTATATATATATATATATATATATGAAGTTTTTCTTTATGTTGGAGATATTTCTTTTAAAAAAAAAAGATTTACATAAAAAAAATTTCTGTCAAATTTAGTGTTCTAGAAAAAAAAAACCAGACACAGGAAGTTTTTTTTTGTTGTTTTTTAATTTATTTAAAATTTAAATATAAAAAAATTAGGGGAGATGGGACAACCATGGGAGGATGGTGCAGGCCCCAGACCTACCACCCAAAGGGGAGGCTGTCTTCGCCCCAGAGGGGCTGCGTCCCTTTTGGGAGTGACTTTTTTTAAAGTTTGTTTTTTACTATTTATTTTATATAATATAATATTTATATATATTATATATATTATTTATAATATATATAATATAATATTTATATATATATATATATATAATATATATATAATATATAATATATATTATATAAATATATATATGTATATATATTTATATATATAAATAGATATTATGTTTTTATTAATATTTATTTAATATATATAATATATATATTATATATAATATTTTTTGTTATATTATATATATAATATATATGTTATATATTTTAAATATTTGGTTTTAATTAAATTTTGAAAAGTATTTAAGAATGAGAATTTGAATAGTTTATGTTTTTTCAAAAAAAAATAAAATATATATATATATATATATTTAAATATAAATGCATATAATTATATATACATTAAATATATAATTATATATGACTAATTATATTTAAATATAGTTTTTTTTTTTAGGTTATTTTTATTTTTTATTTTATTTTTTTAGACTATAGGAATTGGGTAGCATGACCCCCTATAAACTGCAGTGCGCCTGGTAAACTTTTTAACGTGACTGACGGCGCTGGCGTGACATGCCCTCCGGTACAATGGGGGTGGGGGAGACTAGAACTCGTGACCAACCTCCTGCAATAGGAAAAATTTTAGCCAACCGAGCTAGGGCTCCAACCCCCTTTTTTAGGTTATTTTATTATTGATACCTAGTTATCACGAATGAGAAGTGTTGACTTTATGTCGTGGATAGGGATTTAATATCCTTAGGTCGCTCTTGTGTACCCTCGGGTTGTGGAGTTATTCCACGTGTTGTCTTAGAGGAGTGGCTTGCAATGAGGGCCGACACACAAAGAGGTGTCAGGGTAACTCATTGTAAGTTAGTTAATCCAGTGATAACGTAAATAAACTGATTAGAGGAATAGGCAGTATCAAACACTTAATAAGATTAATTTTTCTTCGCTCATGGATGCAAGGGCTTGTATAGACTTGGGATGGGACGAGAAGGCCTAGAATGACAAGATCGTTATCTTGTTTTTATGAGAGATAACTGATTCCACATTGGTTTGTATGAGGGGCCGAGAGTCGTTAGAGGTTTCCAGGATATCGCGAGATGGGGGCCGGGACCTAAGAAGACTTACCAGGATATCCCATGTAACATTGTGATGACACTTATCCTAATTCAACAATATGTTTGTATCAATGATGCAATTGATTATTTAACTCTAGAAGCATTGTAACCATTGTGTTAAGTGATGTTGTATTTGTATTTGATTCAGTTCAGTTATGTATTAGCTTGTGTCTAGAGGTAGATGGTCTTGTCTAGGAATCCTTGTTACTATCTCCTAGCACGGGGGGTGAGCCTTCGGGTATCACATGGTTGGGTGGAACGTGTACCTTATTTCGTTGGGTTTTCTTCTTGTTCGTGTGGATGAGATTTCCAGTTGAAGAGCTCGTGGGATCCAGTTTCATTTCATGCTTTATTCATTTTAGTTGAATCTTGTAATTTATTACCCCTCATTTGTTATCGAGGTGGAAGATGTATTATGTAACCTTGCTTATGGGATTTACCTCATTCGAGGAATGAGAGTTGTAAGCTTATTGTTAAATGTTTGTTATTTGAAATCATGTGGTATCTCTTATTCTTTGATGTAATTTATCATGTATGGAATGAATGTGTTCTTAATTATTTTGGTAATTAAATGTTATGGTTTCAATTCATGTTTCTTGTTTGGGTTTTAAAGTAATCTCAGTCTCATAACCTTAGAGGTTGTTGGCAATGGGTAGTGAGCTTGCATGTTATTTGTATTTAAATAAATAAATAAAAATTGTGCGTTTGAGTAGTTAATTGCAACTTCCTCTAGGGTTGTGTGGCGAGATGTTACACATGGTATCAAAACCCGGGTTTAAACACTAGGTACTCTGGGATTATGATGAACCCATTAAGCTTTTAGTTGTGTAGGTTTTAAGTTGTGTACCTTGCCTAATACCTTGATGTGTTTGTGCAGGATTATGCCTCCCAGACGCAGAAGAGGTAGAGGGCGTGGACATGGCCGTGTAGGCGGTCGTGATGGGAGTCAACATGACTCTCCTCCTCATGCTCCACTTATTCCAGATTAGGAAGAACATTAGACATCGTAGAATGTCACAGGGGGTAGTGATCGACAGTAGAATCCTCCAGGGATTGAGGCTGCGCATAGAGCACTTGAGGAGGCATTAGCGCTCCTTGGTCAGAGGCAGGCCGAGGTTCAAGGTAATCTTGGTGAGAGGGAAGTTCCACCTCAGTCAGAGATGCATATGGGAGATCTACTCAGGGCACATCCACCACTGTATGATGGAGCAGACATTGGGTTAGAGTATGAGACTTGGCTTATAGACCTTGATAGGTGCTTTGCGATGCATCCTTATGGCAACAATATCAAAGCACGGTGCACTATCATGCATTTGCGGGGGTTCGCATCCACATGGTGGAGGCTGGAGGAGAAAAATATCCACATTGACATTAACTCAGTATCTTGGGAGATTTTTCTAGAGCGGTTCAGAGCTCGTTTCCTATCTGAGCACTGGCGTCAGTGTTGAGGCGATGAGTTTCACGCTTTGCGTCAGTTGGCCTTGTCAGTTGAGTAGTATGAGCAACGCTTCTATGAGCTCAAACAATTTGTAGGGATAGGAGACGATGAGGGGATGTTGGTTCACCACTTTATCAGGGGCTTAAACACTCGTCTTAGTGGAGGTGTGAGGGTTTTCAAACCCAAAACCATGGAGGCAGCGGTGGAGAAAGCACATCTAGTAGAGGAGAATCTGGACATGGCACTGGGAGGCCACATGGGTGTTCAGATAGGCATTAGTTCAGTAGCAGGGTCTAGGGCTCGAGGAGGTCAACCTCAAGGAGGTGCACCTTCCAGGGCTTAGTAGGGACCTTCACAGAGTGGTCAACAACAGTAGCAGCAAGTTTCTTAGGGGAAACACAAAGGTTTCCAGCAGAGGCAGGGGGACAGGAACTGGAGGCATATGAAACACTTAAGCTTTGATCAGCCGACACAGAGTTCTCAGTCCACTTTTAGGGGTAGTGAGCAGCAATCTAGCGCACCACCTGGAGGTAGGGGCTATGGCAGAGGTACTAGGTGTTTCACATGTGGCCAGTAGGGTCATATAGCTAGAATGTGTCCCAACAAGGGCACATCTAGTTTTTCTCAGGGACCAGTGGCATCTGAGCTGACAGTTGGAGATGCCAGTAGAGGGCATCGTGTTTTCATAGTGGTTGATAACCGCTAGGTAGAGCATCAAGGTACTTTCATTGAGACATATGGTATGTTGTTGGGTAACCCAGTTATCATTTTGTTTGATTTTGGAGTGTCAGACTCCTTCATTTCTTCTTTTGTCGTGACGCGATGTAGATTGGGTGCGGTAAGGCAAGTCGATAGGTGGCATGTTGAGTTAGCCTCAGGTGCGAGAGTTGCATCCCATTCCCTTGTTCCAGAGTGTAGATTGGAGGTTGGACCACTCCATACTACAATGGACCTCCAAATTATTTCATTGGGTTCTTATGACATTGTCATAGGGATGGATTGGTTAGAGGCACATAGTGCGGTCATAGATTGTTGACGTAAGTTGATTTGATGCATTGAGACATCTAACAAAGAAGTAGAGATAGTGGGAGTTCAAAGGCCGATTTCCTTGAGGGTCATCTTAGCTATGCAGTTGAGAAGGTGTGTGCGTCATGGTTGCCAGTTATTCACTATTACAATGGATGATTTGGATTTAGGAGGTGGAGGAGAGAAAGTATCTCTCGATAGTCACCCCATTCTTCAGGAGTATTTCGATGTCTTTCCAGATGAGATTCCAGGGATGCCACCTCAGAGGGACATAGACTTCAAGATAGACCTTGTACCTGGATTGGAACCCATTTCACGAGCTCCTTATTGTATGACCACCCAGGAGCTGAAAGAGCTTCGCTTGCAGCTTGAGGAGTTGTTAGAAAAGGGTTTCATTCACCCTAGTGTTTCTCCATGGGGAGCACCAGTTATCTTCATGAAGAAGAAGGATAGTTCACTTCGGTTATGTATTGATTACCGACAGTTGAACAAAGTGACCATTAGGAATCGATATCCGCTTCCTAGGATTGATGATCTATTCGATCAGATCAAGGGTACCACGATCTTTTCAATGATTGATCTTAAGTCGGGATATCATCAACTTCATATCTTTGAATCAAACATCCATAAGACAACGTTTCGAACGTGGTATGGTCACTATGAGTTCACAATAGTACCATTTGGGTTGACAAATGCCCCCTCTGTGTTCATGAGTCTGATGAACGGGGTATTTCGTATGTACCTAGACAGATTTGTCCTTGTGTTCCTAGATGACATTTTGATATACTCTAGGACAGTGGAAGAGCATGAGGAACATTTGTGGTAGGTATTACAGTGCTTACGGGATAATCAGCTTTATGCTAACCTGTTGAAGTGTGAATTCTTCAAGACTGAGGTCTAGTACCCTGGTCATGTGATCTCAGGGGAAGGTATTTCAATGGATCCTGCAAAGATCCAAGCAATCTCATATTGGCCTGTACCCATGAATGTGGCAAAGATACATAGCTTTATGGGGCTAGCGGGTTATTACAGGCATTTTGTGCAGGGCTTTTTGAGAATAGGGCATCCTATCATCTCCCTTCAGAGGAAAGGGAAGAGGTTTGTGTGGTCAGAGAAGTGTGAGGCAGCGTTTCAAAATCTTAAGGAGAAGCTGACCAGTGCACCAATACTTGCGATACCTGATCCGACTGGGGACTTTGTAGTTTGTATAGATGCGTCCTTGGAGGGATTAGGTGCTGTGTTGATGCAGGAGGGTCGTGTCATTGCATACGAGTCATGAAAGCTCAAGGATCATGAGCTAAACTACCCCACACATGATCTTGAGTTGGTGGAAGTTGTTCATGCATTGACAAGATGGAGGCATTTCCTTCTTGGCCATAGGTTTGAGTTGCACAGTGATCATAGAAGCCTTCAGTATATTTTCACATAGCCCAACCTTAATGCTAGACAGAGGCGTTGGATGGAGTTTCTCTGCGAATATGACTTCGAAGTGAAGTATATCCAGGGAAAGGAGAATGTCGTAGCGGATGCACTTAGTAGGCGAAGACATGAGATATCTGAGATGACTCTTGTAGATTTGTGGAGTCAGATTCTTTTTTCCCTTCCAACGGATAGTTGGTATCAAGAGGTTAGGACAGAAATTGAGGCAGGCAGACTCCTTGAGGGCAGGTATTCGGGATATTCTCTGGATTCATATGAGATATTGAGGCACATGGGACGCATATACGTTCCTTCATCAGGTGATCTTCGCACCTTGGTCATGACTGAAGCACATTGTGCACCTTATTCAACCCATCCAAGGGTGTAGAAGATGTATGTAAATCTGCGTCAGTTGTATTTCTAGCTAAGGATGAAGTGTGATATTGCGGATTATGTGTCACGATGTCTTGAGTGTCAGCGGGTGAAGGCTGAACACTAGCATCCAACAGGGCTTTTGCAACTACATTTAGTACTAGAGTGGAAGTGGGATATAATCTCATTGGATTTCATTGTTGGTTTACCCAACTCTTCAAGACAACATGATGCGATTATGGTGACAGTTGATAGGTTGACGAAGGTAGCACACTTCTCACCTATTCACTCTTCCTATACTGCATCGTCCGTAGCCAGAGTGTTCATGGAGGAAATAGTGAGGTTACATGGTATTCCACGTCAGATTATTTTTGATAGGGATCCAGTGTTCACCTCACCTCTTTGGACTTCATTACAACATGCGATGGGGACACAATTGAACTTCAGTTTAGCTTACCACCCAAAGATAGATGGAAAGACCAAGAGGGTCAATCAGATCCTCGAGGACATGTTATGTATGTATGTGATGGACTAGCATACGTGATGGGAAGATTATCTTTATTTGGTAGAGTTCACTTATAATAACAATTTCCAGAGTTTTATCAGCATGCCTCCATTCTAAGCATTGTATGGGCGACCATGTCGCACTCCCTTGAGTTGGGATCGACTGGAGGATAGAGTAACTTTGGGTCTTGAGATGTTGCAGGATATGGAGCAACAGGTGGATAGGATTAGAGAGCACTTGGTGGCAGTGCAGGATAGGCAGAAGAAGTATGCGGATGCGCATAGAGTGGATTGTCAGTTTTCTGTGGGTGATAGAGTTTTCTTGCGGGTGCGTCTGTGAAAGAGTCCAATCCATTATGGGAAGGACTCTAAGTTGGCACCTCGCTTTGTCGGACCCTTCGAGATACTCGAGAAGATTGGTCTAGTTGCTTACTGTCTTGCTTTACCGCTGAGTCTCTCGCGTATTCATGATGTTTTTCATGTTTTAGTTCTTTAGCCATACCATCAAGACATTTCTCATGTATTTGATTGGAATGCATTACAGGTAGAGGACGGGCAACTGGCTTTGGAGCCTGTGGCCGTAATGGAGGGCAGAACACTCACTCTTTGAGGGTGAGATATTGATCAGGTTAGGGTCCAGTGGGATCCTAGGGATGATACACCATCCACTTGGGAAGATGTAGCTAAAATAAGGGAGCTCTATCCCTATTTGTTCACAGGTTTCCAGGAGTAAGCCTGACCCTAGGGGGGAGGATGTAGTACCCCTCCATTTTTTCTCTTTTGATCAGACAGTGTTCTTCTTTGCTATGCTTTGTTTCTGTTAATACTTTGACTATGGTACTTGGTTACTATTTGATCACAAACTGTAAAGCGATGTGAATGTTATATTTTGATGTGATGGTATTTTATTCTGATGTTATCATTATGGCATGCTTTGGATTAACTTAGCAGATATTTGAATTAATGAGGCTTTATGCTTTTGATTATATTATTGATGTTAGATTCGTCAGTTAGTAATATTGTATTGGTGAAGGGGATGAGATTGCACCACTTGCTTGCGAGTGCCCTATGATTATGAGATTTCCTCTTCACGATGTGTTTTATTATATTATATATATGCATGTTCGATATACTCTTTGTTCGCAGGTTGACAAGTACAGGACATTGGCTCCACCTGGTTTCACAAGTTTGAGCGTGTCCATTGGCCAACGATATTTGATTGGGAGATAGTAGCTAGGTTTTCTGTGCCAAGTCATCACCCTAGTCATAGTGCGTCATTGGGTTGTAGACGGGTTTAGTTGTTATAATGTTCATTTTACCTTGGCTATTATTTAATTTCAAGTTATAAAGGTAAATAAATGGCTTACGTAGTTAAGTTGTTGATTAAATAAATCTGGTTATAATGTAAGAAATGTTATTTAATTTAATTAATAAATAATCTAATCTTGGATTAGATTTATTTTATTCATTAATTAAATTAATTATGTTGAATTGATTAATTAAACTTATTTGTGGAGTAAATAAATTAAATGATTAGTGCTGTTTTGAAAAGTGCATGGAATTAAAAGTGTTAAATTATTTTTGATTTTTTTTTTTTAAAGTTGTAAATTCTTTTGAAAAAAATTGTTAAAAAGTTTTAAATTGTTTTTGAAAAGAAATTAAAAAAAAAAAGGTATTAAATTCTTGTTGAAAGTAAATTGTGGTTTTAAATTATTAAAAAACAAAATATCCAAAAATTCATAGAGGGAAATAACTATGGTGGTTGTGGGATATTTTGGAGGATATTGACTAAATTTGGGAAAAATTTATGGGGAAGATATTATTTTTGCTTGGGAGAAAATTTTGCTGTGAAGAAGGAAGGAAGGTTCTCTCTTATGTGGGGATACATTTTGGTTTTGGAGAAAAGATTTTGGAAGGATTAAAAATTGGAAATTGCAGCTCAACACCAGATCTCTTCTTCTTCAAGCTTCAAATAGGTTCTTTCTTGTTTTTGTTTATTGTTTTGAAAATTTGGTTTTTCAAATTGAAAACTTGTTTGAAAACAAATTTGAAAACCCTGTTGAAATAATGGAAAAATTTAGATTCTTGTAGGGAACAAACTCATACAACAGAAAAATTGAAATAGAAACAAAAAAAGAAATTAGAAACCTCTTTGTTTGGATTTGTGAATTTCCAAAAAATTATATCATGAAATTGTGCTTAAAAAAAAATTCTTCTTCTGTAAATTTTCTATAGAAAATTTTCCCAAATAGACTATAAAATGGAAATTTATATATATATATATATTGATATATATTTTGTAATACATATATACATGCTCATATATGTTATATATATATGAAGTTTTTCTTTATGCTGGAGAAATTTCTTTAAAAAAAAAGATTTACATAAAAAAAAATTTCTGTCAAATTTAGTGTTTTGGAAAAAAAAACTAGACACAGGAAGTTTTTGTTGTTATTGTTTTGTTTATTTAAAAAAATAAAATTTATTTAGAATTTAAGTATAAAAAAATTAGGGGAGATGGGGGCTGCCCCCACAGCCGCCCCCATGGGAGGCATTGTGGAGGCAGTGCCACTGCCTTCACAGGCAGCTGCGTTGCCTACCACAACACACCCCAAAGGGGAGGCTGTGTAGGCAGCCGCCCTGCTTTAGGAGTGGCGTGACTTTTAATGTAACGCCCCGCCGCGCAAACCCCAAAGGAACAAATAATACCGCAACAAATTTTTTTTAAAAGAACATAATAAATGTACTTAAGTATTCCAACATAACAATGTTCTAAGTTGCACAACTAAATCCCTTGGGGTACACGAGGTGACATTACTAAAACGAAACCATAACAAAGTAATAAATGTAATATTAAATAATCCAATAATGTACATCCAATCATTCATGACATCAATTAAACATTCATTCATGATATCAAGAAAGATGTGAATATACCAAATGAAACCATACATACATATGACAATAAATGAATCATAAAGATATAAAGTATATATATATATTTCGACAGATACAACACAACATAATCAGTAATTACAAATGATAATTCACAAATAATTACATGGCCTGAATAAACATTACATAAATATAATCACATAAACAAATTACATCAAGATCTTCTAAACACATGTGGGGGTCGATACATCAATAAATAAATTACATATGAAGTATAAACATACATCTGGTACATAAGAACATTGGATCAACAACATCTGCCAAAACCCTGCAATGAAAGAAACAATTGCATCCAAAGGGAACCCAACGGGGTGCGAAGCACGTTCCACCGAACCACTCCCATGCTGGAAGTAGACAAGGAATGATCCCCGACCAAGCACATTTAATAGTAACACAAGACTAACTCTAGACAAGATAACTGTTATCAATAGTTTTGCACCCTGCTGAATGTAGTATTCAACAAACTATTGAAACATGGAAACCTTCTTCAGATGTGGGTGATTTGAACAAAGAAGGAATCTCCAGAGCGAGCTAGTTCTCCGAATGATGAATTCTATTCTAAGCGACTTTCTAGGAAAAAGGATAGAAAGATAAATCAGACTTAAAATCTAAAACTGAAATTCTATCATCCTAAAATACTGATTAACTGTAAGAAGACCCTGAAAATAACTCTCCCACCAACTCTTTAAAATAAAAATATCACAATCTCACAACACATGTATTCAACCAGTGACTTATGCAAAGGTTAAATTAACACAAGGCATAACCTGAACCAGCATGTAACTCCTACAAATCACTTGACAATCGTAAGAAAAGAAAAGGATCCAATAGATTTGAATCACAAATCAAATCAAATTACTATTCCAAGTCATGAAAAAGAACTGAGAAAGGAAAACTCTGCTATTTTATTGAAAGATGGAGTGGAACTTCTCAGAATTTGAGCACACATAAGTTTACAAGCTCCTCAAATGTGTAAGGGCAAGAAACTCTAATCTGAACTGCTGAGAGAGGAGAGCTGAAAAAAGACTAAGTCTTATCAAAACCTAGCTCACAAGAAAACCCTAATCCGAGCTCAGAAAAAGCTCCAGGAAAAAAGGCTTCAAACAATCTCAAAAACTGCATAAAAGCAGAAAAAGCAAACTGCTTTCATGATGAACCTGTCAAGCCTCTAAAAATAGGCTAATCTTGCTTTAAAAGCACAAAAAACACCTTATCTCTCCAAGATAGGTCTGAAATCCGACCAAGAGGAAAAGTCAATCAAAGATCTGCTAAAAATAGCAAGAAAACATAAAGCAACTTATAGAATATCGCTTTTATGATTCTGCTTTACAAGATGCAGATTTTTACAATTTGTCTATTTTTTGCAATTTAAAGATTGACAAGTGATTTGCAGGAGTTACATGCTGGTTCAGGTCATGCCTTGTGTTAATTTAACCTTTGCATAAATCACTGGTTGAATACATGTATTGTGAGATTGTGAGATTTTTATTTTAAAGAGTTGGTGGGAGTGAGTTATTTTCAAGGTCTTCTTACAGTTGATCAGTATTTTAGGATGATAGAATTTCAGTTTTAGATTTTAAGTCCGGTTTATCCTTCTATCATTTTTCCTGGAAAGTTGCTTAGAATAGAATTCATCATTCAGAGAACCAACTCGCTCTGGAGATTCCTTCTTCATTTAGATCACCCACATCTGAAGAAGGTTTCCATGTTTCAGTAGTTTGCTGAATACTGCATTCAGCAGGGTGCAAAACTATTGATAACGGTTTTTGGCATGCCCGGTGGGACAACTAAAAGTAACTTTCAGAAAATATTTAATTTTTCAGTTTGCTATTTGGTGTATGCAGCCAATTTTTTTCCAGCCTTTTGGAGGCTATCAATATACCTGGCAACTCCAGTTCTATTTTCTACATGCTAGTACAACCCGCGCATGAGAAATATTCAAACAAGATCAAGTTGAAAACCTTTCAAGTATCAGGAGCTGTCCCCATCACGAAGAAGAGGCAGGACAACAAGAAGGATTTTTGAAGCCCCTGCAAGATCAAAGTCAACACCTCCTGCTCTTGGTACTCTAGTTCTGTCACCTGGTGTACCAGTACCAATCTCACAAGTACCACCAATGGCAGCACCACCGAGGCAACATCCATTTGCACCCTTTAACAGAGGCAGTCCATTAGATCTTGCTCAACATGATGATATTCCAGTTGTAGCTCTTCGAGGACTACCATATTTCACCAGAGAGGATTACACTACACCAGTCGAACACATCCGTGACGTAGCCACGTTATGCTCAGTGTATAATATTACTCAAGAGAACATCACTCTAAGGCTTTTAGCTGCATCACTTAAGGGAAAAGCGCAGCAGTGGTTCAGAGGTCTCATTGCAAACTCAATCACAACATGGGACGCTCTAGGTAATGGCCTATACCAGCACTTTGCAGATAAATCTGACAATTTATCTTTGTTAGAGCAGTTGAGTACCATTCAAAGGGGACCGCACGAACATTTGGCAGATTTCAACTACATATTTCAGAGGACTTGGGACATAATCCCGGCAATGGTAAAACCCTTACCGACGCATGCATTTCTATTTTACTTAAAAACTTTGAATAGAAAGATCGCTGTCATGACTCAGTCTATGGGTGGTTTAACGCTTCCTAATGCTTATAATATTGCTATTAATGCTGAAAACTGCCTTATTCAAGCTGGAGATATAGCTCCTAGATCCCCCTAGCCCTTGTTTCCAGAAATATAGTCGCCTATTCCTGCTGCTGTACCTCCCTTGGCTGCTATCCCGCCAGTTCCAGCAATAGGATACCATAATACAGCCTAAGAGGTCGCTGTCTCAGTCCCAAATCCAGAGATGCAAGAGATTAAGAGCATATTAAAGAATTTTGGGAACGATCTTGTGACTATTAAGAAGCAAGTCAGCCAAGAACACAAGCCTTACCAAGCCCCTTATCAACAAAATCAACAAAGTAGACCCGCTTGCCAAAATAACCATTAGGCCCAAAGAAGGAATTTTAACTCCCGACCATTTCAGCCATACAATCCGAACATGGCCAGCACGTCAAAAGAACTCATGCCGTAAAATAATGTCGTTCAAGATTGCAATTGGTGTTATCCGTGCAACCAACCTCATAACCAATCGGCGTTCGTCAACGAAATGAGAAACCAGGGTTTAATGGTGCAAAATGTATATTTTGTTTCAGAAAATACTGCAGATCAGAATCAAGAACAACAAGATAATGTAGAAGTCGCCTTGCTGAATTGGCAGAGCTTCGAATTCTGTGGTGTGAATGGCCAAGATCGACAAAATTCCCCTATTTCAGCCAATACTAGATCTAAAAAATGAGCTATGGATCTAGGACAACAAGCTGGAACTTCACAGTAGTAGCCACCAGTTAGTAAGTAGCCTGTTTTATCAGAAATTAATGCTGCCACATAGCCTAAAATGCAAATTCTACAAAGAGGGTAGGAGATACCCGGCAAAGAGCAACTAAAAATACATTCTCAGCTTGTGTACAAGCAAAACGAAGCTACTATTACAAAAAACCAGTAGAAGGTAAATGTTTCATCCTTCAATATCATTGAGCATCTCAAGAAAACTACTGTCAATATGTTGATATTAGACACTTTGCAACTTCCAGGGCATAAAAGTTTGTTGTAGAATGCATTAGCTGAGTTGTCTATTTCTGACAACGCCAATCAAGGAGTTGCGAAGATTGTGTTGGCTAATGACTTGGAGGAGAAAGGTGTGCAGAAAGTAAAGGAGGTAAATCCCCCTCTGTTTTACTTAAGTCTGATTATAGGTGATAAAATTGTGCATAATTGTATGGTCGACTCTGGTGCCAGTAGTTCAGTCATGCCAAAGAGTTTGGCTGACAAATTGGGTCTTGTTTATGAGCCTAATCCTCAGAAGGGCGTAGTGCAGCTAGATGGGTCTGCTGTTAAAACTGCTGGTATTATTAAAAATTTAGCCCTTACCTTGCACACATCCCCAAGTTTCGCTATTCACCAGGATATTCATGTTATTGACTTACTGCCACACTTTGCCATCTATTTGTCAAGGGATTTTACAGCCAAGTTGGGTGGGTTTTTGTCTTCTAATTGGTCTCATCTATTTTTTAGAACAAGGTATGGTACAAAAGTAACCATAAAGTCCGAGCCTCTCGCCAAAGACCATATCGAACCATACTCTCCAAGCCCTATAAACACTAATCTCTACGCCACCTCTGCAATGGAGGAGAAAACCATGACCTCAGAATATGGCACCCAGGAAGGCTACATAAGTCTCGATGAATGGGCAGCCGAAGATCACGAGCTTGATCCGTTTTAGAACACAGATGAGGTAGGATTAGGAGTTTATATGATTTGTGAGTCTGATTGCAATATGCCTAATCTTTGCAAAGAGGATGAACCATCTGCAGGAAAAGATAATGAGTTATGAAATATTTATTTCGATGGTTCAAGGAGCAGTGTTGGTGCCAGAGGTGGAGCTATGCTGATATTTCCTAAAGGAGATAAGTATTATTCAACTTGCAAATTTACTTTCAGCTGTTCAAATAATACAGCTGAGTATGAAGTGTTGGTGCATGGCCTTGAGTGGGCCCGAAAATGAGGTATTAAATTCTTGCAAGTTAATGGTGATTCAGAGTTGATTGTGAATCAGGTCAGAAATTTAAATGCTGCTAAAAATGATTTACTTAAGAAATACAAGCATCGTGTATGGGATTTAATGAAATATTTTAATGCTTTTAACATCATGGCGATTCCTCGGAATCAAAATAAGCATGCTGACATGTTCGCTGCCATAGGAGCCCAGTTTTACATTCCCAAAGAGATTCATAAAGTAGAAGCACATTAGTATGTGAAGATAGTGGACAGACCTTCTGTACCCGACAATAACGTGAGCTGGCAGGTTTTTGACAGCGATGAAAAAATTGTGAATTTTTTGATTGCTGAAGATGAGTTCGCAGATGGAAATCAGCAAAAATGGTAGCAGCAGTATGAGGACCAGATCATGCAATTAAAGACCAATAAGCTACGAAAATGTTTGGTGACATTAGAATCTGTCTTTAATTCAGATGATCAAGTTTAGAAGGACAAGTGTAGCTTAACAGTTAAAGAAGAACATTATTCAACTATTGAGATCTTCAAGGGCAAGCTTCTCAAGCTGGGTAAAGTGTGCAGTCAAGAAGAACAACAAGCTTTCATTCTATTATGTCAAAAATATAGTGATGTTTTTGCTTGAGAATACAAGGATTTAAGAGGTTTTAACCCTAATTTAGCACAACATACCATCGAGCTTGAATCCAATGCAAAACTAGTAAGGCAGAAGCAAAGACCACTTAATCCCAAGTTGGAACACCTTATGAAGGCTGAACTGAATAAACTAGTTGAAAGCGGTATCATTTTTCCTATCAAGCACACCTCCTGGGTGTCGAATTTAGTACTAGTCAGGAAGAAGAGTGGAGAAATCAGACTTTGTGTCAATTTCCAAGATCTGAATTGAGCGTCTTTGAAAGACCATTACCCACTCCCTTCTATGGAGCAAATTTTACAGGTAGTTTTTGGTTCTGACATATTTTATTTGTTAGATGGCTACTCAGGTTATAACCAGATTCTGGTTAAGCAAGAGGATCAGTTTAAAACAACGTTTACAACCAAGTGGGGCACGATGGCCTACAAAAAGATGCCTTTTGGCTTATCAAATGCTGGGGCAACTTTCCAGTGTGCTATGGATATGGCCTTTCACAGCCTTATGAACAAGTTTGTTCTAGTATATTTAGATGATATTACTATTTTTTCCAGAAATGCTAATGAACATTTAGATCATTTGGAATAGATTTTTTAGAGATGCAGAGAGTTCAGAGTGTCTCTCAATCCGAAGAAGTGCATATTTTTGGTACATGAAGGAAAATTGTTGGGACACATTGTCTCAAAGCAAGGTATTTCAATTGATCCTGAAAGAGTTTCGGCAATTCTGGAATTGCCATTACCAGCTCATAAAAAAGGCTTGCAAAGCTTTCTTGGGAGAATAAATTCTGTGAGGAGGTTTATACCAAATATTGCAGCTTTGATGCAACCTCTCACGTCTATGTTGAAGAAGAATATGCCATTCAGCTAGACCAAGGAAGGTAAAAGGAGCTTCAAGCAGATCAAATAGGCGCTCGCAGCCACTCTTACTCTCATTAGTCCAAACTTTGACAAAGACTTCATTTTATATGCTTTTGGAGGAGTAGATATAGTTTCAGCCATGTTATGCCAGCAAAACGAGGAAGGCTTAGAGCAGCCTGTTGCATTTTTTAGTCAAGTGTTGCACGATTACAAGGTAAAGTACTCTTTTGTGGAGAAACATGTTTTTGCTGTTGGAAGAAGCTTCAAAAAAATTTAGACACATGCTGTCCAACAACAAGGTTCATTTATTAGTGGCTCATTCAACTGTTAAGGATTTTCTGCTTAATAAAGACATTAATGATAAGCGTGCTGGTTGGATCACTAAAGTAATGGAGTTCGATGTTGATATAAAAGTAACCAAGCTCATTAGAGGCAAAGGTTTGTGTGAGCAGATTGTTGGAAGTGAAAACAACTTAAAAGAGGCCGTAAATACAGAAATAGTATTAAATAATGATGTTTTAAGTGCTGTTCAAGCACCCCCTACTACATGGTTGCAACAGATGATACATTATCTACAAACCAGTGAATGCCCCGAAGGCTTGGACAGAGAAAAAAGAAGGTACTACAGATTACAAGCCATCCCTTATGCAGTCATTAATGGCATTCTTTATAGGAGAGATTTCCAAGGTGTCTTATTACGTTGCATTCAGCCTGATCAAGTTGACAAGCTACTATCAAAGTTTCATGATGGACCTTCTGGAGGTCACTTTGCTGCAAGAACACCAACTTTGAAAATTATGAGAGCTGGTTATTGTTGGCCAGATCTATTTAAAGATGCTATTGCATGGGTCAGAAAGAGTGATAAATGTGCATTATTTGCTGGTAAACGGAGGCTTGCACCGCTGACCTTGCATCCGATTCAGGTAGAACAACCCTTTTCTAAGTGGGGCTTGGATTTTATCGGCCCTATAAACCCGCCTTCAAGTGTAGGTCATAAGTGGATTCTTACTGCCACTAATTATTTTACTAAGTGGATCGAAATTGTTGCTTTAAAGGAAGCAAACGAGACTTCAGTGCTTAATTTTTATCAAGATCTCATATCAAGATTTGATGTTCTAGATTCAATCATTTCAGATAATGGTTTAGCTTTCATCGGATTAAAGATTTCATATTGGTCTGTCAGAAATAACATCTATCTGAACACGTCATCAAATTATTATCTGCAAGGTAGTGGTCAAGCGAAATCCACCAATAAAAATCTGATTTGGATAATCAAGAAGACTATTGAAGATAATCAGAGAACGTGGCATGAAAAGCTAAAGCTAGCCCTTTGGGCTGACATAATAACTCCTAAAAGAGCCACTGGTTGTTCACCTTTTGTGTTGACTTATGGCAGAGAGGCTAAGTTGCCTATTTTAATTGAATTACCAACGTTAAGTTATGTTAAAGAACTGGAGTTGCTGAATGAACAACCTCTTGAAGTGAGGTTTGCACAGCTGGTTGAGCTCGAAGAAACCAGAAAAGAAGCTCTGAGATAGTTGGAAATACATCAAGCACAAATGAAGAATTCTTTTGACAAGTGGGCAAGGCCTCGTTATTTCATTGTTGGAGATCTAGTTTTCAAGTGGAATGAATTCAAGAGTAGGCCTGGACGACATTCCAAGTTCGATGCAATATGGGATGGGCCTTATGTGATTACGGAATGCAAGGAGCACAACACATTCCAACTTTCGAAGATGACTGGCATGGTGCTATCTATCACAGTAAATGGGATCCACCTCAAGCACTGCCTTTGAGATAAGTTATCTCACTGTTAGATAGAGTAGTTTGCAAATAAGTGTGTTTCACACATTTCATTTTAGTAGTTTTCTTTCTCTAAGCACTACTGCACATTGTTTTGTTGGCCACCAAGGCCTGTTAGTTTCCTTTCAGTTTTGTTTCATTTTTTTTGCTGCTGTTTGGAGTGTTGATGTTCGAGTTTTTGAGTTTCAAGAGAAGGGGGTAGAATTGACTCCGCGCCCAATGAATTGTTTAAGGGCCACTGATCTATGCTTAGCAGGCAAGCATATAGCGGAAATCGCCAAAATGTTACATATTTTTTTCCTTAGCTCAAATGGAGGAGCGGGCTGATTGTTATTTACCATAAAGTGAAATTGTAGATTGAATTCTAAAAGCTGTTTCACATTATCTTTATGCATCAAACAATAGTTATGTATTTTAAAGAAAGATGGAGTTTCAGAGTTCCATTCAAATGTTGCAGATTTAAAAAAGATATAGAATTGAGTACATGGGAAAAATAGCATTCTAGATGCTTTCATTCATTTCGTAAAGAACTCATATTTGACAAGTTTTCATTTGATTTCACAATCAGAATGATATTACAACATTGCATGAAAATGCATTTTCTTTTCAATTGAAGAGCAGAATTGAAATCAAAAATCCACACAAGCTGTGGATATAACTGTGACAACATATTTCTAATAGCACATTGTACTACTGAAGATGCAGAAAGGAAAACACATAAGCAACAACATAATCATCATTGCCTGATTATCGACGCTTGATGTTGAATGGTGCATCTCGTCATCTCGAGCTCCGTCAACCTATAAGAGGAAAGGAGGGGTGTCAGTGGCTCCGACTATGATATAACTTATATGGAGCAACTACAATAGTACATCATACTATTAGCAATGCATTGAAACAATCTAATCCTATCAAGTGCAGTATGAAAGAAGTGAGTTGAAGGAGAAATAACAATATCATGATCAACAGGTTCTATTTTTATGCTAACGTTGTTTTCTTCCTTGTGCAGGTATAGGTAAAGTCATGTAGCTAAAACATTATTCGAAGACCAAGCATGTGGAGTAAAACGGGCTCCCACAAGGGTCGAGCTCGGCATGCTGCCCTATTCTTTAAATGGGCTGATTTTAAAAGATATTTCATCATATGCGTCGAATGAAATGAAATATAACTGAAGATAAAATAGAGTCGTCCATCAAGTAACAAAACCAACTGTGCATTCATAACGATCAGGATTTCTTTCTAAAGGCTATAGGTGAATAGTGAGTTTAGTTCACTTAATAAATTTAACTGAGTACATTTACATTAGAAATTGCTGAATAACTTCATTTCTTGTGCTGATTATAATCAAATGTCATGTGAGTTTCAATTCATGAAATCTTTCTCGGATAGTGAACATGCATACATTATGCCTTAATGTTTTGTTTTATTTTTTATTATCAAAGAGAACATATTTTGAGAGCAGTTTATACGGTGAAATATAAAAATGCATGAAGAGTACCATGTTGCTCATGAGAACAAACATAGACAGTGCACTTGAGTGTTGGATGAATTTCTAGTTCTGAGTTGAATGGTAAAGAAAATACTACATTATCAATGGTAATAACAAAGTGATCTTTTTCAGAAAAATAACAGAGGAGCAAGTATTTTCTTTCCAGAATGATTCTGAGTTACCAGCTATACATATGAACCGGTGAGTAGAAGTGGTTCATACTGATGCAATGCTTCAATTCAAAAGCAAAAAAGAAAAAACCTCTACAGAATTCAAATGTAGAAAGTGAAAGCTATTGTGTTAGAGTTAAGGAAGGTTAAAAGAGACACTGCTGTTTGTACAAAAAATATGCATGGGGAGTTATAAGTATTAAGCTAGTGATCTTTACAGACTGTCAAGGAAGGATTAAACAGTTTGTTTCCAAAAGAAGGTTTGAGGTGTCAGTTATGCCTAGGAACAAAACACTAGGTTTTGTCTCAGTGGAAGTGGCATGAGTTCAATGTCCAAATAATGCAGAATGCGAAATTAAAGGAGTCTGAATGCTTAAAGGAGCCCATAACTGAATATAGATTAACACAGATTTTGATCTAAACCATGAGTGTACATTTCTGAAGGAAGATCTAAAAGCAAACATCAAATGCCAATATTGGTTTTCTGTTACAACTATCTGTGTAAGTGTCTTTCCTGAAAAAATAAATGCATATGAAGCTATTGTGAATCAAAACCTAGTAGAAAGTGCATACATTGTTCTTTGGAATATGGTATATCCATTTGAGGGTTTGTGCCAAAATGCAAGACTACATGTAATGAATGATGGGTCGAGTTCATAAACTGAGTTCAGGCGAAATACACAGATTTTTTTAACTCTTACAGGTGCTTTCAGTTTTGAGGGTAAACAAAGATGAACAACAGTTACCCACATGTGGGTTTGTTTTCAAAATGCAGTAAATATGATAATCTATGATACCCATGTGGGTTTCTCATAAAAACAACAGTAAAATACAAATATGAAGATTTCAGTGCTATTTTGAGCTTCAGAAGAAAAGAAAATGCAATTTTCTTTAATAATCCCAAGGACCCACTTTCAGTTTAGCATCAAAATACAGAAAAATGCAGTTTTCCTTAAAGATTTCGAGTACCCATTTTCAGAGTTAGCTTCAAAGCACAAAAAAAATCAATTACAAAGATAACTCATGTGAAATATGGAATTATATTGCAAGTATATACAATAGATGCAAGTTTCTGAGTTGGGTCAAAGAACAGAAGGAAGAAAATGCAGATTTATTAAAATTTCTATAATACCCATAAACAGATTTACTCTCAGGGAGACATAATGGTAAGTTTTCTATTCTGGGTTGAGCCCAAAAGTCAGGAAATGCTTCCTATAGCGTGCCTTTGGCACAACTTGATATGGCCAAAATCCATGAGTAGAAGAGAAACTATTTAAGTTTCAAAGAACAAATGTGTAACAAAAGAAAATTACCAGTTTGTATTTCTGAAGAAGCACTCTAGCCGTGACTAGGAACTCTAAATAGCTTTCAAATGTTAAGGGCCCAAGTTCTTAAAAGAGTGGTTAGCTTTCTGAGGAGGGACCAATGACGCTGGTGTGTGCACATGAAAGCACACAGGAAATGCAGAACAAGACATTAGAGGTTGTGTTCACCACGGCCTGAAGGCCAAAATAAGCAAGGATGAAACCATCGAAATAGCTTACCTTTGCACAATGAGGGAAAACAAAAGTACAAGTCAAGCTTTTATGGAGTGAACTGCAGAATCCAAGCTCAAATTCATGTGGGCCGAAGTCATAGGAAGCATAACAATGCATTAGAAGAAAACAAACTCATGCAGGCCGCGGCCTTATCTCTTTTTGGTATTCAACAGTAAGTGAAAGAACTTCAATACGGATGGCACAAATCTTACCCACTGGAGTTTCAGATCTCTGGAGTACGTGGAATAGTTCTTCCAAGCATTTGAGCTCGAGCTTGATAGAGTCATGGCGGTGGCTGAAGGCGGCAGAGCTCTTCCTTGCAAGTGGAGAGTGTGAAAATGAGTGATAATTAGGGTTCAATTCTGTTTTGACCGAACCCTAATTCGAACATCATATTGTTCTAGAGATTTCAATCAAAGTGCACATGGAGAAAGTCAAGTAGAGGTTGAAATTATGACTTATGCCTTATGACTTTGTTAAGTCTAAGTTTAATACTTATGTGAGGCCGAAATTCAAATGCCTAGGATGATCAACATGATAAGTCTTTGAGACTTATTTTGTGCCTTAGTAAATATGGAGTTTGGTTACATTATTTTATTGTTTTGTGAGAAAACAATAGGGATGCAAATAATTGATGACTTATAATTTTTTTATCAAATTATCTCTTTTAGGGTTGTATTTTTAGTTGATTTTAGAGAAATCAACGAAGATTGAAGACATCAAGGAGAATAATTGTAATGTTTTATTTTATGATTTTTGAGAAAATAAGAATGTCGTTATGGAGAAATAAGGAGTTTTATTTTTTTTGCAAAAGATTTTTCAATCTTTAAATTGCAAAAAATAGACAAATTGTAAAAATCTGCATCTTGTAAAGCAGAATCATAAAAGTGATATTCTATAAGTTGCTTTATGTTTTCTTGCTATTTTTAGCAAATCTTTGATTGATTTTTCCTCTTGGTCGGATTTCATACCTATCTTGGAGAGATAAGGTGTTTTTTGTGCTTTTAAAGCAAGATTAGCCTATTTTTAGAGGCTTGATAGGTTCATCATGAAAGCAGTTTGCTTTTTTATGCTTTTATGCAGTTTTTGAGATTATTTGAAGCCTTTTTTCCTGGAGCTTTTTCTGAGCTCAAATTAGGGTTTTCTTGTGAGCTAGGTTTTGATAAGACTTAGTCTTTTTTCAGCTCTCCTCTCTCAGCAGTTTAGATTAGAGTTTCTTGCCCTTACACATTTGGGGAGCTTGTAAACTTATGTGTGCTCAGATTCTGAGAAGTTCCACTCCATCTTTCAATAACATAGCAGAGTTTTCCTTTCTTAGTTCTTTTTCATGACTTGGAATAGTAATTTGATTTGATTTGTGATTCAAATCTGTTGGATCCTTTTCTTTTCTTACTATTGTCAAGTGATTTGTAGGAGTGCATGCTAGTTCAGGTTATGCCTTGTGTTAATTTAATCTTTGCATAAATCACTGATTGAACTACATGTGTTGTGAGATTGTGAGATTTAATTTTAAAGAGTTGGTGAGAGTAAGTTATTACCAGGGTATTCTTATAGTTGATCAATATTTTTTAGAATGATAGAATTTCAGTCTTAGATTTTAAACCAGTTCATCCTTCTATCCTTTTTCCTGAAAGGCCACTTAGAATAGAATTCTTCATTTGGAGAACCAGCTCGCTCTGGAGATTCCTCTTTCATGCAAATCACCCACATCTGAAAGAGGTTTCCATGTTTCAGTAGTTTTGCTGAATATTGTATTTAGCAGGGTGCAAAACTATTGATAACAATAACATAATATCACTAGACCACACTGAAAACTAAACAACGACAATTCACCAAAAGACATAATAATAGACCACTTTCGAAACATAACAATAAATCACTTTCCAAATAATACAACAATAAATCACGAAACACATCATCAATAAATCTCAAGTCATAATATCAAAAACTACTTCCAGAGGACTTCAATAAAATAACACAAATGAAATGTTAGAGAAGAGTGTCATCGCATGGCTTGACATGGATTATCCAGACAACCTATCACAAGGTGTTGCCTCCATCTATACATGGATTATCCAGACAACCTAGTTCAAGGTACTGCCTCCATCTATGGTTCTCCTGACAACCTATCTCCAGGCGCCGCTCCATAGGGTTACTCATGCGGAATCGTTAACCTTTCGTGAAGACAAGACAACGATCTTGCCAACCACAGCCTTCTCGATCCCCTTTAGTCTGTGATAGCACTAACAGGAAAATGAGGCATCACAATTAGCTTATTAATGTTTAATCCCCACCCATGATTAATTACTTAGATTATCACTGATTACTCTAACTCTGTGTGGGTTACCCTGACAGCCCCTTTGTGCACCGGCCCCCACTTAGAGCCACTCTCTCTAAACACTCAACGCAAATTATCCAACGCAAAAGGATTGTACCAACAAGAAATACTGAACCAATCAAATGGATCCTCCACGAGGCATGGCCATCTCGCCAAACTCATATGAACAACATCCACAAAGGGTACAATCCAAGTGCAAACTAAATCACAACCATGGTCAAAACATAGGCCAATCATCAAAATACGAGATCACAATTACACATCAGTATCCCCACCTCTGGAAGTCCTTAACAAAAACTTAAGTTCCTATAATAGGATAAACTAACTCTAGGGTTTTCCCGCAAAACATAAACCCAATAAAAGAAAATCAAAATTAATTAAATGAGTAATCTCGAGGTAACCAATACATAAAAACAACGCCATAAAACAAATTACAATGAACAATAAGTTTCACCCAATAAATAAATCAATTACACAAGAAAATTCCATTCAACACAAAACAAGTAATTTATTTCGAATTTCTCAATTAAACTATAACATTTTAAACTTTAAAATTAATCAATCAATTTAATTATAATCACATAGCTTATTCCCAATTTTCTCAATTAAACTATAATATTATAACTTGTAAAAATTATCTCATTAATTCAAAATCATAACATACATAAAATCAACTCCATATATATATACATACACATGCATACATATATACACTTTTTTTAAAAACATATATACATATATACATATACACATATAAAATACATATGTATATTAAAATCATATATTCAATTTTCGTAACAAAAATTACCCATATATATATATTATATATATATACATTAATATATCTACAATATATAATACATATCAATTTATATATATATATATCCCGAAATACAAAATTCCGCATACAGTTAATCAAGGAAATTAGGCCGTAGCCCGTACCCCTACAACCTGTGGTACTTACCACAGGGTATGTGGGGGGCCACAGTCCCCACATGTCTGCGTATAACAGCCTTAGTTGTTGTGCGCAGCCGGTGGTGGCTGCGAACCACCAACCACGGGTGTGGGGTGGTACGGCCCTGGGTTGACCACTCCCCCCTACAAAATAATATATTTATTTATTATTATTTTTAATTTTTTTTTTTTATATAACATTAAATCTCGTTTTCAGAAAATTACGAGTTTCAAAACTCAAAACCATAGAAGGCATATTCTTTGAATACTCTGAATTTTCACAATAATATCTATATATATGCATTTTTTTTATAATTCGATTTGTATAAAAATATAGACTTTTGTATATATATATATAAATAACCAGAATTTATAATTAAATAAAATAAACAATTTGTTTAGTATCAAACAAATAAATTTGTAATGAATTTTCAACATAATAACAAAATGTTTATTCTTTTCAAACAATAATTCATCATCTCAATTTTATTGAAGGATTTTGAAGGGTTTAACTATAGTTTTCAAACGGAGAAAAGCAAAGGTTTAACAACCAAATCCTCAATCACAGAAAACCTCTTTCAATAAAAATAGAGGAATGAATTTTTCAACAACAACTAGATATTGTTTATAGAACAATAAAATAATAATAACTTAAAAGAAGAAAACCTGGAGTCCCTCGTTCGATGTAGAATCCCCTCTGTGGCTTCTTCTCAGTTTCTTGCCTTCAACGCCCTTCTAAACTAATCCTTTCTTCAAAATAATTCTTTTTACCTAGAAGCACAAACAAACTATTTTTTCTTTTCTTTTATAGACCAAAACTAGAAAAAACCTCTGTGTGTGTAGAGAAACTGTCCCACAATAAAAATTAATACTAATAAATAAAGCTCATCATCTTTTTCCTCAAAAATCCTCTCTATTCATTGGTTCTTTTCCTGCTTTTTAAAGCACACACTTATCTCACAATTATAATTAAAAATTAATTATTTTCCAAGATATTATCTATAGATTTTTCTAATTTAATATTAGGAAAAAGATAATATATAATTATCATCATCATTTCTAATTTAAATTAATTTCTTCCACTTTTAATTTATTAACTAACATTTAAATTTACAATATATTTTAATTTCAACATTTAACTAACTTCCAATAGATTAAAGCAACAAGACAACATTAATTAATCTTATAAAATAAGATTAATTAAATAACCACTAACCATATAAATAAAATAAATAATAAAAAATCAAACAATACAAAGACAAGGACAAAACCTCAATCATGACACAACAAAACTCGAATCAGGATGACAGACTTGGGACAGGGACACTTCCTTATCAACTCCCTTTTTCAACATTGTACCCATTGGGCTAATTTAATGCTTGCCCTATCCTACCGAAGTAGGTGGAATCGAGACTTTATTCCTACAAATCCTACATACAAATAAACGTCAAGTAACACACACACACACACACACACACACACACACACACACACACACATATATATATAATTGAAAACATCATATTGTGGGAAGGAATTGCAGCATAGCAGGACACTCGTAAACGAGTGGTGCTACACTGTCCTCTCACCTAAGCTATACTAACAAATACAACATTAGATGTAAAGTAGCAATTCTAACTAACTGATCACATCATAAACTAATTACTAAACCACTGCATCACAATGTATTATTGAAATGAAATTAAACATCATAGAATCACAACATCGACATATATAATATTAAGGAAAAACCATTGCATAATCAAATAATCTAAACACCACATAAAGTATCATAAATTATCATAATACTGTCAAATGTAGCAATCAACTAAACTATGCATCCACACACACCCAGACGGTGAACTAATCACCATCACAAACTAGTATCACACTAACACATAAGAGTAACAAATAATAGCAAAGAGTATCAGCAACATGGGGGTATTACATTTAAAGTTTGTTTGTTTTACTATTTATTTTATATAATATAATATTTATATATATATATATATATAATTTATAATATATATAATATATATTATATAAAAATATATATGTATATATATTTATATATATAAATAGATATTATGTTTTTATTAATATTTATTTAATATATATAATATTTTTTGTTATATTATATATATATAATATATATATGTTATGTATTTTAAATATTTGGTTTTAATTAAATTATGAAAAATATTTAAGAATGAGAATTTGAATAGTTTATGTTTTTTCAAAATAAAATAATATATATATATAATAAAAAACAAATATATATATGTATATTTAAATATAAATGTATATAATTATATATACTTTAAATATATATTTATACTTCTTGTGTACCCTTGGGTTGTGGAGTTATTCCAATTTTTGTCTTAGAGAAGTGGCTTGCAATGAGGGCCGACACACAAAGAGGTGTCAGGGTAACTCATTGTAAGTTAGTTAATCCAGTGATAACGTAAATAAACTGATTAGAGGAATAGGTAGTATCAAACACTTAATAAGATTAATTTTGCCTCGCTCATGGATGCAAGGGCTTGTATAGACTTGGGATGGGACGAGAAGGCTTGGAATGGCAAGATCGTTATCTTGTCCTTATGAGAGATACCTGTTTCCGCATTGGTTTGCATGAGGGGCTAGGAGTCGTTAGAGGTTTCTAGGATATCCTGAGATGGGGGCCGGGACCTAGGAAGACTTACCAGGATATCCCATGTAACATTGTGATGACACTTCTCCTAAGTCAGTAGTATGTTTGTATCAGTGATGCAATTGATTATTTAACTCTAGAAGCATTGTAACCATTGTGTTAAGTGATGTTGTATTTGTATTTGATTCAGTTCAGTTATGTATTAGCTTGTGTCTAGAGGTAGATGGTCTTGTCTCGGAATCCTTGTTACTATCTCCTAGCACGGGGGGTGAGCCTTCGGGTATCACATGGTTGGGTGGAACGTGCACCTTACTCCGTTGGGTTTTCTTCTTGTTCGTGTGGATGAGATTTCCAGTTGGAGAGCTCGTGGGATCCAGTTTCATTTCATGCTTTATTCATTTCAGTTGAATCTTGTAATTTATTACCCCTCATTTGTTATTGAGGTGGAAGATGTATTATGTAACACTGCTTATGGGATTTACCTCATTCGGGGAATGAGAGTTGCAATCTTATTGTTAAATGTTTGTTATTTGAAATCATGTGGTATCTCTTATTCTTTGATGTAATTTATCATGTATGGAATGTATGTGTTCTTAATTCTTTTAGTAATTAAATGTTATGGTTTCAATTCATGTTTCTTGTTTGGGTTTTAAAGTAATCTCAGTCTCGTAACCTTAGAGGTGCAATGGGCAGTGAACTTGCATGTTATTTTTATTTAAATATAAAAAAAAATTGTGCATTTGAGTAGTTAATTGCAACTTCCTCTAGGGTTGCGTGGCGGGGCGTTACACCAAACATAAATTGATGACACATTGTGACTAGGTTTGTGGCTAGACTAGGAAAAACCTCGTTACTATCTCCCAATCAACATTACCATTGGGAAAATGGACATGCTCGGGCCTGTGAATCTAGGTGGAGCCGATGTCTTGTACCTGTTCACTCAAACATACAAATTAGAGTACACATTCATAATAGCCGAGGCGCTAGGAAATGAACTCTATCAATAATATCTCATTATCGTATGTCTCTATACATTCAATGGTATGATACCACCCTTTCCACCTATCCTCACAACATGCTACTGCATCACTTAAATACCCAATAAATCTCTGCATCATAATAATAACAAAACAATATGCATCATATCCACAAAAGTACCATCAAAAGCTCTTGTTTCATCTTCCTATTCAGATTCCTTAGCAAGACTACCTACACATCCCAAATGAGAATGAAGGGGCACTACAAAATGTAGATCTTGATCTCAAATTAGATGTGAAATAATGCTACAAGCAAATAGATCTTCAATGCTACATCAACAACATTAGCTCAATAATATGCTTGAATGCACTATGCCTTTGACATGATGATATGACCTCGAATTGCTGCAATAAAACTTCACTAATCTGCCTTTGAATACCTTTGAAATGCTCTATAATGCTCTTATGAATGTTCTCTTTATTTCTTATGAAATTATAGGATGAAACTATGTGAATTAACCTCATATTTATACTAAATCTAAGGATTAACCCCAAAATTCAAATAATTCAAGCCGACACTAGATCTAGGATTGAAAATCATTATAATCCCACCACAATTAAATTCAAAAAGGGGTGTCCTATGTAAGGAAGACCCATTCGCCACTAAAGGCGAATGGTTCCTGGCACAACTTTCTAGGACCATGCTTCAGGGGGATGAAATAACATCAAAAACCCATTTCAAAATGCCAAGAAAGGGAGGTCTTATGTGGAGAGGACCCATTCGCCACTAAAGGCGAATGAGTCCTAGCACCATTTTCTAGGACCTCAAATTTTTGAAATTAAATGTCATGCAATATCATTATTGGGTGTCAGGATAGATCATTGGAAAATATAATTAAGAGGGCTTGAATTTGAATTAAAGGGCCAATTAAGCTTTAATTAACCACAATTAATTAATAAAACCCTAGATAACTATGAAAGTGTAATAAAACACTTTACAACACCCTAAATAAGGTACAATTTAAGTACATTTTATTAAAAAGGGCCCTAGATTCAATGTGAATGTGTGAAGTTACACATTACAACATTAAATAAAGGCACTATTAGGTTAATTAACTATTCCCATATACAGGAAAAAAGGATACTTTTTCCATTAATACACCCTTATATCTCTATTTACAATAAAAATGCATTATATAAAAATTTCTTACTTCTGCTTGTTTTGTATCATAAAAGTTTGAAAGGTAAGATTTGAGCTTACAACCAATAGAATAGTTCAAGCTACTTGTCACCAACTCTTCTTTGCATATGTTATAATAATTTAACTTACACCTTACCAAGGGCCAATAAAACCTTGAGTGCATAAAAGTCTAATTTACTCACTCCAACTGCACACACTTTTCAAAAACACTATTGTTCCCTTGGCACAACTATAGGCTAAATGACTCTTGAGTCTTTATTCCTTCAAATGGTACATTACTAAAGCTCTAACTGGTTCTCACTAACATGCATTCCACCATCAAGTATGATTGTTCTCTCCCATCCACAATCAAACCAAATCCTCCTGCTGTCACACATATGTTATATGATAGAAAATTAAGAAATCAATAGAAAAATGAGAATGGCACAGTGAACCTAACTACCATAAATTGTGCCTACACATTAGAATGAATTTACAAATTTGATAATATGCAACATCCACTCTCACACTTAACGCTAGCTCCATTGCTAGCCAACCATGCAAATTTTTGGAATATGTTTGCAAGAGATGAGCAGATATTCATTCCTCCTCGTTTGCTAATCATAATGGTAAATTATAAGATCAAATGAAAGCAGTTGTAAAACTTAAAACCTTGTTTTCACAAATATCTAAAAATACTAAAGATTTTTTGTTTTAAATTCCTTGTGCCAAGATTAAAAAAGACAAAATCTCAAGTTCCAAAATTATAATAATCCTCCTTTTGGATGTGAAACTTCCTAAATTTCATTGGGCTACAACAATACAATAGATTCATCCCAAATTACCTTGCCATAAGGTGTTACACACTTCCTCAAATTTTTATTCTCTTCTCACGTTGCCCACTAATGGTCTAATGGGCTCACAAAGTGCCTCATCTTCACTCCTACCCCATTTCCAATCTCCATTACCAGCTCCTTACCCATTTTCAACTGATCTAATACCATTGTTAGTTTCAAAAATGAAACAAAACAAATTAAGTGAAAAATATAGTCAAACGATAGAAAAAATGTAGATACCCCAACTAATATATTATGTAGGATAATTGTTAATACATGACAAGATCATGAACTTATAAAGTCATTTATTGTAACTCTAACAATACATTATTAATATAATATTTAATTATAATAAAGTAATATAAATTAATATAAAATATAAGACCTAAACACACATTCAAAGTATATTTGGACTACAAGAATTTAATAAGATTAGGAAAAATTTATTTATTTATTTTTAAACATTTAAGGCAAATGAAAGGTTGTGTGAGTGAGTGGTTATGTCCTATTTATGATATTGATAAATGAGGTATTGAAGTTTTATATTGGTAAGTTTGGGATTGTTTATTTGAGTGTTTTTTTTAAAACTAAGAACATTTGAAGCATATTAGTTTGATATTGTAGATACTAAGAGAAGAGAAATTGTTGATAATATCAAGATTTATGTGGATTCATAAAGAAAGAATTAATATATTTTGGATTTGTAATCTATTTATTGAAGGCTTGATAATGGATCCAAGTAAGGTAAAGGTATTCGTTGATTGGTCTACACCAATGAGTATTACAAAGGTTAGGATTTTGTATCAATTGGTTAGTTTCCATAGGAATTTCATAATAAATTTTAGTGATATTTGAGCATCAATAAATAAAATAGTGAAAGAGATAAAATGGATTTTAAATGGATGGTTACTATAAACAAAAGTTTTGAAATGTTGAAGAGAAATGTAATTGAATGGCATGCATTAGCATTGTAAGATTTTGATAAGGTTTTGATGCAAGTAATAATGTAATTGAAGTAGTACTAAGCTAAGAAGAAAGACTAGTAGCATATTCTAGTGAGAAGTTTGATGATGTAAATAAAAAATATTCAATGTATGATCAAAAAAATATGCCATAGTATAATCATAACAAATAGAGATATTATTTGTTGTCTAAAGAATTTGTGTTGTATATAAATCATCAAACATTGTGATATTTTAATTGTCAAGGTAAGCTGAATCATAGATATTTAAGAGTGGTTTAATTTATGCAAATTTATTATTGTGTATTCAAGAATGGAAGTGGTAAGTCAAATAGAGGGGTGTTGCCACAATAATGTGTCCCACTTTTGGGACATATTGATTTTTGCTTGAAATCACTTATTTTTAGAAAAACTAATGACTTAAGTCTTGACAAGTTCCATTTAAAAGATTTTAATTGAAAAGGGTTAGATAAGACCCCCTTAGATCAAACCCCCTTGGATAAAACCCCTCTAGTATTAAATCATACCCACAATGGAGTCTCCTTCGCACCTACATACATAGTTGAATCCAAAATCTCACTCTAATAGATTAAATAAAGTCATTTAGACATTGTATTTAAAGAAAAATTGTAGCCCTCAAAACGATCTTTCCAACAAGTATAGTTTTGATATGTTTTCATTTTATCATGTATTTAATTTTCAATTTTTACTAAACATAGGTTTTTCACTGAATATCACATTCTTCATTCTATAGAGGTGGAAAAATAGTAAACCATTATAAAAAATAAAAAAAACCTTTTCCCTAGGTATTAATGTCCTTGTTTCACCAATTTTTTTTTGTTGATATATACACAATAAGTTATGTTTGACACCTTACATCTATTTCCAAATCATATTTACAGTGACTTCAAAAATTAATTAAAAAAATTGTGGAACAAAAAATTATGAAAAAATATCATTTCTTTGGATATTGATGTTAAGAATCTATATTTTACAAATTAGAATTTTATCATTTCTAGAATTTTTTTTATGTTTGATGACATAAATGTTACTTTATGAAAATGTTGTTTATTGTTTAAAACTAGTAATTAAAGGATATCTTGAAAGATTCATGATTTATTTCAGATTTTTTTAAAACATATTTAGAATCTACACACAAATTGCCAAAAATCACTAATTTGCATCATCTTCAAATTCTTAATAGTTTAGCTGCTATAGGTCTTAGAAGGTGAAGATTCAATTAAAAATGTTGATATAAATGCCCATCTTGACCAAAAAGTGAGACACATTATTGTGATTTCACCCAAAGTTGTTGGTGCATTGAGCAAAAGTCAGTTTGTTGACTAAAATGAGGAATGAAGATGTTGGATTTGATGAAATAAAAAAAATAAAAAATAGATAATTATGTTGATTTTTTTTAAGCATGGAAGGAATGAAAATAATATGTAATTATATTAGAGCTAAGTGATTTTTATTATTTTATTTAGAATGACATTGTTCAAAGAAAATCAATTATGTATTCCTAGGTGTTCAATGAGAGAAATGCTTATCAAAGAGAAATATAGTGGTGGATTATATAGGCATTTTAGTGTTGATATAATTGTAGCATCAAGGTAAGTGAGAATTAGTATTATGATAGACTATAATTTGTAAATCTTATACTATATATAATATTAATATATGAGCTATATGCTCTTTGCTTAAAAAAAAGAATTAGTAATGGTCACAAATTTATAAGGATGTGAAAATTTATGTTCGAAGTTGTAGAATTTATCAATTAACAAAAGGAGGAATTCAAAAAGTTGGATTTTGTAATTCATTATTGATTATAGAGAAACCTCAAGATGATATAAGTATGAATTTTCTATTAAGATTGTTGACATATTAGAGCAATCATGATTATAATTTTTCTAATTGGAAATGATTTCAAAGATGACACATTTCATAGCATGCAAGTAAACTAATGATGTAATGCATATTGTTGACTTATTTTTCAAGGAGAATTTTAGGCTATTTGGTTGCCTCAAAGTATATCTTATGACAAAGATACCAAATTTGTTGGTTATCTATGGAAAAATTTATTGAAGAAAATGAAGATAGAATTTAAATTTAGTTTGACATATCAACCACATATTTATGGATAAACAATAGTAAATAGGAATTTGGAATTTTTTTTGAGATGTCTAGTAGGCGAAAAGATAGGAAATTGAGATATGATATTAATGTGATTAGAGTTTTCATATAATAATTCAATGAATAAGAGTATAGGGAAAACACTATTTTAGATAGTGTATGGTCGAAGTCTTAGAATTGTATCAAAGTTAGGGAATATCAAAGATGAAAAAAAGAGAGGTGATGAATCAAACAAATTTTAGATCACATGAAAGAATTAAATGAGGAGATAAGGAAATAGTTGGAGAAAATGAACGACAAGTGTAAAGACAAAGATGATAAGAAGAGGGTGAATAAAGAATATTAAGTTGGAGATGAAGTAATGACATATCTAGTAGAATAAATATATCCACAAGGTACATACAATAAACTGAAAAGATGAATATATTTGGAATGTCCAAGATTATAAGTTTGATTCTAGTAATGCGCATGAAATTGAGTTGCCAAAACTATTTGGTATTATCCCGAGTGTTTAATAATATAGATTTCTATTAATATTATGAAGGAATAATAGAAGCACATGAAAAGGTGGCATGGATGGTACAAATTTTTAAAATAGAAAGATAAGAAAATTGAAGAGATGTTGGATAACAAAATTGGGAAGACTATACAGAACAAAAAGTATTAAGAATACCTAGTAAAATAGAATGGTAGACATATTGAAGATTCTACATGGATATCCATGTCTAAGTTGAACCATTTTTATTTTCATTTAGCTAACAACATTTACCATAGATGACAGGTTAACTTCTTATTTATCTAAGGTGTCCAATGTAGGAGCATCAGAGGTGTAAGAGCAATCTTAAATCAACTAAAAATATTACTTTCATGTTTTTTTTAGGTTTATAGTGTTATCACAATCATTCTACTCTTGTTGGAGAGGATAAGTCTTACACAATCATAATTTTTAGAAGTAATAGTTGTAAAAAATGTTTTAACTATGTGATAACACATTTTATTATTGATCCTTCAAATTGCTGCCAAAGCTTCATATGGGTGTACTACATAATACCACATCTTTGATAAGTATTATTTGTAGATCAATGTGACTTTTCAAACTCACCTAAGGAAGGCTTATTCTAATTGACTTACACATTTGAATCTCATGCTAGTTTGTAATGACCTGATGTTATTAGTCCTAGAGAGGTTTGTGATTAGAACCACATTGAGTTTTAGAGTATACATCTTGTTGTACTCATTCAAGAAGGGTCATCTACATGTTTCTTTAAACAAGTATCATGTTCCAAGGAGAAAATAGGAGAAATCATTTAATAGTTTCTTCATGATCTTCGCAATAAGTGCACAGGCCAATGTACTAATTTTTTTTATCAACACCAAGATGCTAGATCAATTTCTCTATATAATTTCATCAATTCAGCATGAAGATGGAGCTAGGAGAAATTAAAGAGGAAGTTATTCTCTTGGAGAGAAGTGAATTTAGAAGATCTAAATATTTTCATATTGTAGGTCAGCTCATTGGCTAGAATTTTAAGGAGCCACATACATGTTTGTGTTTGTATTTCATTATAATTCAAAATTGAGATCTTAATTATGATTGTAATCCTTAAGGATAAGTCTATGGTAATTTTGGATTGTGATTTAATTAAATTGTGTTCCATTTATTCAATGACAAAGGTTTGACATGAGTATTTGAATTCTACCGTATAAGTTTTGTGTGTGTGTAATTGTGAATGTTTTTTGTTACAATCTTTATTGGACCTTAAATCGATTACTACATCATAAATTGGATGATTAAATTGAAAAATAAACTACGAATCATAACGAGAAGGGTTTTTATTTCTTTCTAAGAATAAAGGATCTAAAGAAGATTTATGGATTTTAGAAGAAAATTTTGATTGAAGGGGTTGATCAAATTTATCTCTTTCCATACTCAAAATTGTAAGCATTGTGATTTCCATCAAAATTCTAATGAAATATAATTTACAATAGCATTCGTAGAGAGTCATTTATCATCCATAATTTCCTATTCAAGTTGGTAACTCACTCAAATGAATAACAAGAGAGAAATGCCAAAGATTTCCAATACCAAGTAATAGAGATTTGTCTTTCCTTTTTCACAAATCAAATATAGAAAAAAGAAGGGATAAACATTAATAAACATGGAACAATAAAAAAGGGATTCAAGTAAAAAAATATCTAATGAAGATTTAATAAAATGAAGTAGAAAATAGAAAATACATAATTGTAGTGTTGAAAAATGTACTCCTATACATTTTACACTATATTTGTGTCCCTTAATTTAATTGGACTTAATTGAGCCTCTAATTGGCACAATTATGCATTAAAAATCCTAATTAATCCCATTTTACAAAAGGGAAACTTGTATTAAACAATTTCAAACATTAATTAAATTGCCATGAAATTGGTGTGTCCTAGGTTTGGGGCCTAGGACCATTCACCCAAGGGCGAATGGGTCACCCCTAAGTTTAGGACCCCAAATTTTAATATGTTTTTGGTAGCATTTTTATGATTCAAATTCAATTTGCAATTGTCGGCCTTTGATGTTTAATTTTTGGGAAATTAGAAAATTACCCATAAATACAAGGTTTTTTTATGAATCCAAATCTATCTAGAAAGAGGTGAACTTTACAAGAGCTAATATTATTGTCAAAGGTGTTCAAGAACATATTTATCGATCATTTGTTGTAGCATTCAAGATCGCAAGCATCATGTAAAAGATATCATCATTCATGCATGCTTTTGGAGCTAACATTGTGATGTACGTTTCAAGCATTCAAGTCAAGATTCAAGCATCAAGATCAACATCTAATCAAGCCATTTCATGCAAGGTCAAGACCTTGGAGAGATGTGTTAGATTTAAATCTTTCAAGGGTTTGGTGAGTTGCAACAAGCAAGTGTGTCACAACCCTCTTCCTAGAACATTTGAAAATGAAACTCTTTATTATTAACTTAAGTTGGTTTTACAATAATTATTATTTTATTTTATTCTAGAATTAAAACTAAAGAAAAAATAAGTTAAAAATTAATAAATTAAAATATTAAGAAAATCAAATAGATACTTTAAAATAAATAAATAAATTATGATGCAAAATTTAATTATGAAAATATGAATCATTTTCAATTATGAATGAAACATTAAATAAATTTTATTTAAAAAGTTGCCATATTTATTAGTTCAACTTTCTATTTTTATTTCTAGTCAACACCTCATCTCCTATCATTAACTCCATTTCATTTTAGAATTTAAATATTTCCTTATTAATTAACTACTCCTTTTGGAAAAATCATTTTAAAACTACACCTAAAGAGGGAAACTTAAGTGCATGTTTATCCATCTTTTTAAATTAAAAATTCATTATATCCTCCTATGAGTTAGAATGGAAACTTTCCTTTTCACTTCTTCGATCTTGATTGTTGATTTTTGCTTTCAAATCTTGACTGTTGAATAGTACACATGTTCTATAAATATGACCCTTAGCCTCTTTTAAGGGGAAAGGAAATTCAAAATTCTTTGTAGTCACTTTTCTTTCATCATTTTATTTTTTTTCTTTGCATGCAATTCCAAGAGTAGTAATTTCTTAGGAAAAAGAGAGGGAGTAGAAGAAGGAAATTTTGCTTTCTTGGTTGTAGAGAAGCAAGAACTCAGAAGGATTGAAAAGCGTGGATCAATAAAGAAGGAATTGGACCTTTGCATTACAAGTAAGTTTCATTGGATCTCCCTCCTTCCCTTAATGGATTTATATAGGTATTTTATTTTCTTCTTGTTTAAAAAAAGATCGATCTTTAGTTTGTTTGAAATCAAATATGAAGGATTCCCATGTTAAATCATGATGAGAATTGTATTCTAATCATATGCTAAACACTATTCTTGTTTAATTTTTATTTAACAATTATAAATAGAATTTACTTAAAAATTTAACTATGATTTGAAAATTTTAACTAACTAGAATTATACAAGAATTTTCTTTTGAATTTTATTGAAACTTTATTTTCTAAAAAAATAACTTTAAAAATATTTCTTAAAATTTCTCAAAAATTTTCCTAAACTTTTTTCTAATCTTATTGTTAATTTTATTTAAATATTACTAAAATTTTATTTAAAGCTTTTCCATAGTAAAAAAAAATAAAACAAGAATTTAATTATTTAAATTTAATAAAGAAAAATAGTAAACAAAAAATACATTTTAAATTAATAATGGCAGTGACTTGTTTGTACAAGTCGCAACCCTATTTGTACAAGTTGCGACCCGTTTTGTATAGGTCACGACCTTGTTGACAGGCTACAACCTGTAAAAATAGGTGATATGCTCGGGGTGGTTATTGTAGCCTCCCCCATACTTGCATTTAAAACTTTCTTTTAAGTTAATAATTTTTAAATTATTTGCTTATATAAAATTTAATTTAATTTTTTGGATGCATAAGAGAGATTATATTAATATGCTAAAAAAATACATCATGTCTGCTTAGCAGGGTTTGGAAGATTGTTGAATTCCACTTCAAGCCCACTTGGAAACCTTCCCCAGTAGGGCCACATTCGGCCACCCAAAATTAGCAGACACATGAACTACAAAATGGAAAACACTAACACCCGATACTGACACTATTTAAACCAGGACATAGCCCTCCACTAAACACCATGAGAGGAGATACCAACCTTATACATTTAGAACTAAAAATTTATTAAGATGAAATTATAGACACACATCATCATACCCCAACTCCAGCATACCCATACCCCACAGACACTAGCTAGAAGCCATTCATTTTTGAAAATTGGTCGAATTCTACCACCCATTTGAAATCAACGACTGACTCCATCAAAAGTAGCTTCTTCAGGAAATTGACCCCATAAGCAACAATTTGATGATGTAAAACTAGTGCCATCCTTTGAGGTCCAAAAGTAGGGGATAAACTTTAATGACCTCACTCGTCACCTTGACCAACGGAAGATTGCGGGGTTGAGGTGCGCTATGACCCAAAAGTGCTGACTTCATCACCTCGTCCAAGCTGCCTAGGAGCTCGCTTTTGAAAAGATTGCAGATGATTACCTTTGCCTCAACTTTAGGAGTCCTCACATATAGTATCGATGCCAGAAAATGAGAGACGATATGGGTGTTGACCCTAAATGTCTCATGATTCGCCAGGAAGTCCTTACCCAGAATCATCTTGACAACAACCATTGCATCAGGATCAATCCTTAGCATAATATGCTTCAATCATTGGTTGGTAATATGCTTGAAAGTCGTTTGTCGCACCTTATAGTCAAGTTGAATGGAAGTGTCTTGGCCAATGCTTATTAGTGCCTCAGAAGAAACCTCCACAATGAATTTGGAGTGTTCTGCCATGGTTGACACATAAAGAAAACCATGAAACAAGCCAAAGATAACAAAATACTACCCATCTGTTGCTATATAATGAAGCTCTTCTGCCAAGATGGCCCAACTTACCATGTTGTGTATATGCCATCATGCTCTGCTAGATTTCCTGAACATCTTCCACCTATCCCTGAGCGTGCAAAATACATCGTCATTCCTTGCCAATTGGGAGATCGACCATATCAAACCCAAATCAATGGAGATACAAGCATTATTACATTGAACCACCAATTTTTGAGGCATGTAGCACCATTACTATTTTTAATTATGAGCCTTTAAGCTACCCTAAAGGCACGAGCTAAGTACGAAGGTTCATTAATGAAACATCTTCCAAGCACCAGTTTGAATCCAACACGAGTTGGCTATCCATGTCAATTGCCACATGGGCCCCAACCCCACAAAAAGGAATTTAAACAATGGCTAATCAAATTTAATTGCTTGTTTGTCATCCACGGGCAGAGCGTCGATAGTCGTAGTCTCTCCACATCCTTGTTGTGGAAAGACACCCACCCAACCACCCACTATCAACCTCCAATGTTAGATGTTTAATTCTTTCACTGTTACCCCATATGCCCCCAAATTGGATAAGTGATTTTCTTATGTATTACCTTCTCTGAGGATATGATTGAACATTGCCTGTTCTAGATGGTCTGTCCAATTCAAGGCTATTTATAATTTAGCCCCCAACTTCTAGTTTTGAACATTCCTCTTTCTTAAGGCATTGATCACTAGGGAAGAGTTGCCTTCAATTACAACTTTTCTTAGTCCAAGTTTGAAACATAATCCCAATCCTAGAATTAATGCTTGAAACTTAGCAGCGTTGTTAGTTCCTCCAGGGAGAGGTGATGCCAATTTTCCCAACTCACAATTTTTTATTATGCAACTAGCACCAGAGATCCCAGGGTTTCCCCTAGATGCCTTACCAAAATTTAATTTGGCCCATCCCACTTTGGGTGGCGACCAACTCACCTTGCTTCTATCAACTGCCGTAGCTTCACCCCCATTTCCTACAAAGGAAGGAATATTCAAACCATTCCAACTCCTTCTTACCATTGTGCCCCAAACTGTAAAGTTCACTTTCCTTGGATTAAGCTCTTCCAATCTAGAATTGACCACTTCCATGATGCTGGCCTCAATTTTGCATTGCAACCTCAGTTCTGATAGCTCCTTATCTTGGAAGATACGATGGTTTTTCTCCTTCCATATCTCCCAAATGATGATTGAAGGAATTACAATCCAAAGACCATTGAACATTGCTTGTTTGTAATGGATTTTCCAACTCCTAAGCATCTTGATCAAGCTGGCTGGGAATGTAGAGTACCAAAATTTTTTGGCACAAAGCCAATTCCAACAATGTTGTGTGTAACTGCAATTCAAGAATAAGTGATCCCCTGTTTTCTCCTCCATTTTGAACAACGAGCACCTCAACGACCCTTGATATCCCAACTTGGAAAACCTATCCACTGTTAAGGCTCTTCCCTGTGTGGCAACCCAGGTGAGGATACTAACCTTTAGGAGGCTAAGTTTATTCCAACAAAGGTTGGTCGACAGGTTGGAGTCGAAAGCTCCTTCACTCACCAAGGTATTGTATCCATCCTTCACCTTGTATTCCCCATTTTGAGAGGCATTCCACCTAATTTTATCACTTCCCTACCTCAAGCATATTTTTTGATTCTGTAAGATCTTCCCATACAAATCCACCACATCCTGTTGGAAGCCAAACAACTTAATACTCTTCTATTTGCTATACATTTCGCCCTACTGAGGTAGATACTCCTGTATAAGAGTGAATTTGTACCCCATGTGCAAATCCACTTTTTTCCTTTATCCACCTTAGAAAACCAAGTTTGGAGGCTTAATTCCACCTAAGCCCACTGCTTGCATCCCACTTGGTACCTATTTTGAGCGTCAGTGGAGGTGTTTCTGTTGGGGACGCTCACACAACATGCAGATGTCCGCGTGACACGCCTATGTCCCTGGTAGATTCCTGCAACTAAATCTGTAGAGGCATTACTCTTCTCATTGGAGGTGAAGTTGTAATGCCCCCTTCGGCCGACCGACCCAAATATGGCCATTTTTCTCCATTCCTCCTTCAAATTCATCCCTTCAACATGCATTCTAACTTCTGGACTTCATTCACAAGCTTCTTCCATACTCTTGCACTCACTCTCAAGCTCTCAAGCAGCATTCCAAGCGTTACATTGCAGCCAAAGCAACACTCCATCACTTTGGTAGAGCAAGTTTAGGACCACACCATTGCAGCAGAGGCTCAAGTACTTTCATATTCTCCCCCAAGCAGCCTTGAGTGCTCTTGGTGGAGATGGTAAGCTTCCCTCTCCTATCCTCTATCACTTGGTTGAGTAGCATAACACTGTTTTGTAATGCTTCTTTGCTCTTTACTACATTATTTCCTTTATCTCATTTCCTTGGCTATTGGTGGAGGTGGAAACACCTAAATGGGGGTCTAATTGAGGCGGGCCCCTATACAACCACCCAAAATTCTCCTCTTTGTCTGTGTGTAGGAGTACGTGCTTCTCGAAGAATTAGCTGGCGAATGAATTCCTTGGTGAGATTCTCCTTATTCTCTTCAATCTTGCATATTTTCTTTATAATATTAGAGAATATTTCATTCACATAATCATATCATTCTAGCCCTTTAGTTAATCAGCTGGGCTATTAGCTAGTTTTATTGGTTTGACCTTGTCTTTATTATTGTCTGGCCATGTGGATTCCAGTGCACTTTTAAGATGCCAATGTGCCATGCTGACATCTAGAGACCGTGCTTTCATCCTCAGATAGAGAGCTCCCTGAGGCATAACATTAGACCTAAAAGCTAGCTCGCCTAGCCCTTTCCTATGTTTTGGGCCTGTAGAGTAACCGAGAGGCCATCATGGTCCTCGTCACTCTCACCTCACATTTTCTTACATTACACTTAGCTAAGGTAAGTTAGGGCAGCCTATCACATCTTGAACCTCTGTGACCTGGGGTCTTGCATGTGGTGGTCCCCCTCTCTTACATTTTTGGTGAACTCGACATGAACCAATGTCTGTTCATCTGTTGGTGTTAAGATCTCTCTCATGTACTTTATGACTGTTGTGTTCTTGAGTGTTGTGAAAGTTTATGAGCATCATGAACTGGTCCACAACTTTCAAGTATATGGTTAGGAGAAGTATACAACACCTCCTGATGGAAAGGATGAAGGTCTCGATTGGTCTCTCTATGGGTCTCTTCTCTGCTCCCGCCGTTAGTTTAGCTGTGCAAGAATAATTGTCAAGGAATGAGATGGGATTCACTGATGAAAATGATCACACTCCCACTCCCCCTTTGTCTCCTATGCCATCATCGGTGGATGAGCATGAGGCTATTCAAATTCCCGCATAATACATTGCCACCCTTATTAAGGGATTGGGAAACTTAGAAAACCACTTGGAAAGAAACCTGAAGATGGATAGAGCTACTTGGGTTGTCAATGAATTAAAACATATGATGAGTAAAGATCAAACAAGCATTGAATTTTTACTAGCCTCCTTGGTCTCACCGAAGCGTATGATCCTTCGAACAACCCTAGCTTCACACAAGAAGTCACTTTCGAAGAATGTGAAGGACAGTTAGGATTATCAATGCCTCCCACATCCATTTATATGGTTGACACGGTCCCTTCTATCAGTATCCCTTTTGCCTCTGAACAACCTGAAACTATCAAGGTTAATAGAGACCCTTTGGGCTTTAGCTTCACCCCTCTTGTCACCTCTAATGGTGGAGGCTTTGGTGGGATGAGTGGCGAGGGATTTGGTAGTGGTGGTGGATTCGGTAGTGGAGGCGGTACTGGTGGAGGTTATTGTGGTGGTTCTAGTGGAGGCCCTACTGGTGGCAGTGGCTCTGGTGGTGGTTTTGGTGGAGGTCACACCAGTGGTGACTCTGGCAGAGGCCTTGGTGGTGGTTTTGGAGGAGGTCCCTCTAGCCCTCTATCTTCTAATGACCCTATTTTGAACACTCTTCTTTAGAATATGAGTAAGATGCAGAGCCAATTGGAAAGTCTTTCCCAAGCCTCTACCCAGCGTATATTCCAACCCTTCTTCTGACATAGCCCATTGTTGATTTCCATCTTGAACACTCCTTTCCCTCAAGGAATGGAGATCCCTAAATTTGAGAAGTATGGTGGTAAGGGAGATCTGCAGACACATGTGTTTTCCTTTAATGCCCTATGCACTGACTTCTTCCATCATGATGTGTTGATGGCTAAACTATTTCCCTGATCCCTGAAGGACACAACACTCAAGTGGTACTGTTCCTTGCCTGACAACTCTATTTTCTCATTTGATCAACTTGTAAATCAATTTCTTAGATAGTTCCAAGCAAACATCAGACTAAAGATGACCTTTTTAGATCTTGTCTAATGTAAACAAGGAGATAATGAAAAAATCAATGATTTCATAGCACGCTATCAAGCACTCCTTTCAAAAATCTTGTATCAACTGCCCAAATATGATGTGTAGAATGTATTCATAGGGAACTTACAAAGGCCTTGGAAAGAGAAGTTCACCCTTATGAAATACCCTTCTTTCGCACACTTGTGTGCAGCCTTACAAGAATACCAACAGATGGTTGTTCAGTTCGGGGGATCCTCCTCGCGCTCCCGTTTTGAGGGAAAATCCATTGTATCAATCTCTGGGAAAGGTAAGGCCGTTGCAAATGTCGTAGCCGCTGCTGATGAAAACAACCTCAAACATAACCAAAATTTCACAAAGTTATCAGAGTCTTATACCTCCATCTTACAAAAGCTGTTGAAGGATAAGATCATAACTTTGCCAGTTCTTAAGCCTATTAAAGAACCCTACCCTAATTGGTATGATGGGAGCACTTATTTCTAGTACCATCATGTTAATGGACATGATACCAAATGTTGTATGCGGTTGCATCATGAAATACAATACCGCATCGAGGATGGTACCATTCATCTCGATCCGAATAAACAAAATGCTAACAAATTGGTGGCAAAAACTAATAGTGAATTACTTATATACACAGATCCATTTTTGTCACACTCAACTAACATGATTATTGATCTTGCTAATTTTGTTACCCAATCCGAGGCCTATGTCAATATGGTCATAGTAACTTCCACTATTCCACCCGCACCCGGTTCACCGAAAATTACATTTACATCACAAGATTTACCCTTAAACAACAAACCTTTTCCTCTCTTCATTCCCGCTCGTGTCAATGGTAACATTGTGACAGGGGTCTTGATAGACCTCGCAAGTCATGTGAATGTTATCATTGAGGAGACATTAGTATTGAATTCATTACAAAAGGAAAAATATGAAGAAACAAAATCTACCATCCGTACAGACGATGGTATGTGCCTTAAACCTTACGGCTCGATCACTTTGTCCATCCTGGTTGGACCTAGAGCTATCGACACAATCTTTGATGTTATCCTAGAGTCAGATCTATTTAGGTTGAAGCTAGGCATACCCTGGCTCACCTCCATGAATGGAATCGCCTCTGTTATTTACAAGTGTTTAAAGTTCTCCCATGAGGGTGTCGTGCACATAGTGCATGACACTAGATACTAGCCTTTGGTGTCTCGTGGTGGATACTCGTTGCATCACTTTTGGCCCTCCTCGGTTAGTCCACTTCCTTCAAGAATGAACCTACTTTACAAGAACTATGTGAACTATAAAACTGGGGGTAAAGGGGAGCCAAAGCTAACCCTTCCCGTGACAGAACAATCAGTCACCTCCTCTTCCCGAGAAGAGAAGGAGAAGCCCACATCGACTACTCTCCCTTCCCCAAAAGGGAAGGAGAAGTCCAGAATGACTCCTTCTCCTTCTTGTATAGGTAAAGAGAAGGTTACCTCCTCCTAGTCTGCCCCATCCTCTCCTCCTTCTTAGGAAGAGTATTGGATGAGCCAACTTGGCGGCTACCCACTAAGTTCGATGACTCCTCCTTGGCGTAGGTCCAAGCTCAGGATCGCAGACCTCCCTAATGAATAACTTGGTCCATGGTATTATTTATACGATAGAAAGAAAAGTTCTCATAGAGAATTTGATTCGCAACCTCCTATTGCTCCTGCTCCTAAGGCAGTGAGTAGAAAGAGACCTGTTGTTGAGGATCTCGAGTCGAATCCTCCTATTTCTCCTCAGCCTGTTCCTCTTGCTCCCGTGTAGGAACCTGTCCCTCTGCTAGAAACAATAGAGGTGGATGTTCCCATGGTTGAGTAAGAACCTTCTATCCCTTTGCAAATCCTAGCCTCTAACTCAAAGAGCCATAGAAACAACCTTTCGTGTGAACACAAGCACTGGCGAAAGGTTCTCTTGGCTGAGCAGGCCACCTCGCAAAGAAAGGAGGAAGAAACGATCACCCCTACTTCAGGGCCTCTTGCAACATCTTCTTCCTCCCTTCCTTTTGCTTCTCTCCAGTCTGGTCCTATACTACTCCCAACTTCCGTTGCGAGTATGAATGCGCCTAACCCTAAACGGGTATAGGTGTTCATCACTCCTTCGGTGGAGTCACCTTTGTTGATGTTTGTTTTGAATATCCAACCTTTCTCGAAGCCTGTGGATATGATTAATACTTCAATTGTATTTGTTGTGGTACTTTCCTCCTCTTCCTCCATTCCTCTGGCCTCGTCCGTAGGGATTTTATCTCCTCCAAGAAAACAGGAGGCATAGGATGGTCCCTGCAATAATGAAGGACGTAGCAAGACCCCACCTTCTCCACACGATGACCCTGCATTGAATTATTTTTTCTTGGTGACGGAACTGGTCCCAGCTTCCCCTGAGTGTGTCACCACTCCCGAATCATTTAACGAATCATTTAACGAGCTTAGTGGTGAACCTTGGGCATAGCCTATCCCGTCCACTGAAATTAGGAATGGTGCCACTATAGGGTGCATGTTTAATTTCGTGGATGAATTCCTGACCCTGTCAATGATCTTCATAAAATCACTGATTTTGACTCCATAAGAGCTCGGTGGAGAGGACCTCGAGGGGCCCTCTTCCTTAGCCCTTGTTGCAAGAGGGATGGATGCTCCTCTTAACATCCCACCATTACAGGCTCGTCCTCCTTCCCCGTATGAGGGTTTAGATTGGGAAGTGAACGACCTCTTGGCTGATCAATGTTAGGATGAGGCCCCTTTTCTTGATCTTGTGTGTGTGTGTGTTTTGTAATGTGTTCCCCAATACTCATGCTATGTGTGCCTGGATGACCCTCATCACCCCCATTAGTGCTTGGATACAGGCATGATTTTTGTGTCGTAAAGCGTCTTCTATTTGTATCATCATTCTTCCATGTTTGTGCTTGATTTTTGATAAATTGGGGACGATGCAAAGCATTTGGGGCATTTAGGCTTCCGTTCCATGTTGACCCAATTTTTTATTTTTACTTTTTCTTCTTGTGCATTCTTTCTGATCTGGTTGGGGATTGATGATATTTTTCCTTGCACCATGGTTACCTATTATTATGAGTTCAGACAGATTTGACCTCTCTAAACCAGATCCCCCTGTGCCCTTTGTCTATATTTTTCTCTTTCTTTTGTTATCCTTTTATCTTTCTCTCTTCTTTGCTTGACTTGTCCCTTTCATGTGTGACAATGCCTTCTCTTTAACATTTCAATTTTCAGAAAATGCATTCATTGTCAACGAATCTTTTCTCAAAAATCTGCACAAACTTTCCTTTGGAATTGCATTCTCAACTTGGAACCCTAATGGTATATGTTTTCTTCATCACAGGTTTGTAAAGAAAGGACTTGAAGACCTTACTTTGAAGCGGGAACAACTTTGACCTTCCCCACTTGTGGGGGCACATCGTTGCTTTCAAATTCCTTGATGAAGTGAACATCTTTCAAAAGGATTCCTTGATGACAGATCACCTTGAGAAAAGAAGAACAAATAATTTTGAACTGTGTGTCCCTTGAGTGGACGCCTTTTCACGACGGGTTCCCAAGGGGCCCTTCTTTGAGAGTCTTTACCTTGAATGGATTCCTTCGTGTCTAGCTTGGGGGCAACCCAACTAGACTTATTCCATTCCCCTTTTACATCTAGCTTGGGGGCAACTCGACTAGACCTCACCTTTCAAACAATGCATCCCTTGAGTGGACCCCTCTCCTTTTGAAGGGTTCCTAAGGGAGCCCTTTGAAGGACTTGTGAATCATTGACGGTCTACATGACTGTTCGCTTACTTGCCTATTTGGCCACTTCTTGACTCTGTAGAGTCTGCTTCCTTGGGGTTTCCTTCATGCTAGAGTTTTTGGGGGATACCTTCCTTGTAGGTCTGCAGGCCTATAAGGCACTTACTTCATGAGGATTCCTTCACGTGAGAGATCTTGGGGGTTACCTCCTTGCAAGTCTATGGGCTTGTAAGATGCTTTGTTTTTCCAACTTCATAGTTTTGAGCAGCTATGGAGTCCTTTGCTTTCCTTGCACCTTTAGGTTTGCTAGATCGCGGTCTACTTCCTCGATACTTCAGGTATACATTTCTAACCCTACTCTTTCTTGATCTACTTTACCGAGTGTTCATCAATATTCATGCTCACTAAAGTGAGGGAAAAATGTATAAGAGTGAATTTGCACCCCAAGTGCAATTCCCCTTTTTTCCTTTATCCACCTTAGAAAACCAAGTTCAGAGGCTTAATTCCACCTAAGCCTGCTGCCTGCATCCCACTTGGCACTTGTTTTGAGCATCGGTGGAGGAATTTCTATCTGGGATGCCTGCGCAGTGCACAGACGTCCACGTGGTAGCTTATGTCCCTGGTAGATTCATGCGGTGGAATATGCAGAGGCATTACTCTTCTCATTGGAGGTGAAGTTGTAACACCCCCTTTGGCTGAATGATCCAAATATGGCCATTTTTCTCCATTCCTCCAAATTCATCCCTTCAACATGCATTCTAACTTCTGGACTTTATTCACAAGATTCTTCCATACTCTTGCACTCACTCTCAAGCTCTCAAGCAACATGCCAAGCATTCCATTATAGCCAAAGAAACACTCCATCACTTTAGTAGAGCAAGTTTGGGACCACACCATTACAATAGAGGCTCGAGTACTCTCATATTCTCCCCCAAGCAACCTTGAGTGCTCTTGGTAGAGTTGGTAAGCTTCCCTCTCCTCTCCTCTATCACTTGGTTGAGTAGCATAACACTATTTTGTAATGCTTCTTTGCTCTTTACTACAATATTTCCTTTATATCGTTTCCTTGGCTATCCATGGAGGTGGTGTTACCTACTGAAATTGCACCCTTATCAAGTTGCAGAACTTGAGACTTTAGAGAAACATGGGAACATTTTCAGGTTCTGGGTCACCTAAAAATGGAAAAGAACCTCCGGAGAAGGCCGGCTTCCTTTGTTGACAGCATCACCTAAACTACTGATTTTGTAAGGTAAAGGGAGAAGATTACTAAAGCAAAACAAAGATGGTAGGAACTAATCCCTATGGTGATACACCAGAATGACAAGAGCAATGAGACACTTAGGTTACACTTGAATACTGATGATGGATATGGGACTGCACAACAAGTTTCTGTAGATTATGCATAAGTATTTCACAAACAGGTTTGACATGCGCACACTTTTAAGAAGGAAAAGCAATTTTTCACAAATTAAAAGTTCATGTGCAATTCAATAAACACAATTTGTAACCTACATAATACTAATTTTGCAAACAAAGGCATGCTAACATGAGACAAAGCTATAAGGAAATAGAAAGATTTCATGAAGTAGCTTAATCAATCACTGAAAATGCACAATATTTTGCAAGAACTAGAAGGCAAATTGAACCATCAATGGTAACCAAGGTAAATTCTATATATCATGTTCCAAAATGAGTCACAAAAGTTTGCTAATCTGGGAAAGGACTGAAAAAGTCACAAACTTTCGAAAAGCATAAGAACTCCTCTTACATTGAGGCAAAAAAGCCATATATACAAAAGTCCCAGCCCCTAGGGCTTACAAAAATATCAACCTTAAGAAAGATCTGCCCTTAGATCTTTTTAATTGAGTTACTTCTGCATTAAATGTGCATCCCCCGTGTCCATGTCGGTGTGAAGGATCGCCCTCAGGAGAAATCTTCAGATCTTTTGCAACCATAGCATTTACTTCTGACCTTCGTGTCCACCCTCAAACTTCCTTGAAGAGCTACCTTGAATGTTCTAAAGCATGGAATTAATGTCGATCCACTTTTGCCAGCCGACATCCCAGCTGTCCTTGCGATCTCTTCCTCTTCGACTTTCTTTTGCTCAAGATATTTTTACAAGTTGACCATCTTCGAGAAGCAACACTAGGTTTATCCTACTTAGATCCTTACAGACGAACACCTCTGTCCACCGAACGATTCATCACTTTGATCACAGGGTAGATCCATCCCGCATACAATCTGTTGATCTTCTTCACATCGGTCAAATTGCCACAGTTTTCCCTCAGCCTCCTTTGATTGGTTGAACAGATGCCACGTGGGATCCTCAGGTGGTAAAAAGTTGTTCAAATAGAATTGCATGTCGGTAAGACACTTGATGTGTCTCCCCGATGTGATTATACTCTATAACAACATCGTCATAGCATACAACTGTCGGTGAGACTTCATATCGAGTTGCAGGAGTTATATCGATATCCCAAAAATTGTCGCCGAGATAATCGCATTCGACAAGAGGTCATAGCGGGTGCTAAGAGTCATACCGATATCCTTTTCCATTGGTAATCTCATCGCTATTAGCAAGAATTTATTCGGTCAGTGAGACATTACACCGACCGAACCTTCTGTCAGCGAGTGCAACTTCCCTCGGCAAGACCTCGCCCTGTCGACCAGACCTTTCATCAAGCTGAAAACATTACACCAAAGGGAGAATCCTTCGAAGAGACTCCAACAAGTTGGCCAAACATCATGACGAGCAGCAGGAGTCATATCGATATCCCCTCGTGAACAAATGTTGGTGTGACATTATTGGGTCGGTGAGACATCTCCTCGAAGTAAACCCCCTTCACCAAGACTTTGACCATTTGGCTAGACCTCACGGCGAATGCAAATCTTTCTCCCTGACGCTGGCCTTGTGAACACTGTCGGGGAGACTTTCATCTGTCAGCAGGACATCATGGCAGGTTCCATTAGTCACACCAAAGGTTTAAAACCATAGGTGAGACCATCACTTGTCGGTAAGACATTACATTGATCCCTTCCATTCCTCCTGAGCTCGAACCTTCTTTCGGTGAGACTCCCACTGGTAAGCAAGACGTCACGGCGAAAGCACCCTCCATCGGCGAGACCATCGGTCATTGGCAAGACATCACGCCAAACACAACCCCACGGCCAGGAGTCTTACCGATTCCAAATATACATTCGGCAAGACCCTATTGGGTTGGCAAGACTTCTCTCTGAGGCCATCTTGCTCCAGCGAGATCTTATTTCATTTCGGGGAGACCTTGCTTGGTCGTCGAGACCTTTCACCGAGCTCAAAAATTTACGCCGACGCTGCTTCACTTTGGCAAGAGTCCACCTTGTCGGTGAGACTTTTTCCCTTCGCTATCCCTTGTCACTGAGACTCTACTTGGTCGCTGAGACATTACGACGAACTCCTTTCTTTCGCCGAGACTTCATCTTTTGGTAGGACTTCTCCCCGATGCCGGCTGTTTAGGCGAGACATTCATGGGTCAGCAAGACCTAACACCGAAGCCTTCATCTCTCAGCGAGCTTGGACCATTTCAGGGATACCACTAATGGTCGGCGAGATCTCTTGCCGAGCTCCTCCTGTTTCGGCGAGACCCTGCTTAGTCGGCAAGACCTTTCACCGAGCTCAAACATTATACCGAGGGAACAATCCCTTCGGTGAGACTCCACTTGGTTGCCGTGACTTCATTCTGAATTCAACCTTTTGGAAAGACTTTTATTTGTCAGCCAGATCTCATAGCGATGATGTCTCCCTTCGCCTAGACTTCCTTCATTCTGCCAGATGTTATGCCGAACACAAAATATTTTGGTGAGACTAGCCTTGTGTGCAGCGGTTGGCGAGACTTCAACATGTCGGGGAGACATATAAAAACCCATGGCGATTAAAATGTCTGGCCGATCGGTATATTTCTAATGAATAGGACCACACTGCTAGTTGGCAAGACAATAGGAGGGTCTCAGTGACTTTCTTCCTCAGGAGTTTTATGCCAAATCTGATCAGATGTATGATATATAACAGACTTCCTTGAGAAATACATCAGGTGCATGATTTAATCCTCCACAACAATGTCCCCATTAGCCTTCATGAACACCTGAAACATAGGTTTCCCTGCCTGATTGAGCCCGCGAGTGAAAATTGGGTAACAGGTGGAAGCACCTAAATGGGGGTCTGACTGAGGCAGGCCCCTATACACCCACCCAACATTCTCCTCTCTGTCTATGTGTAGGAGTACATGCTTCTCAAAGAATCAGCTGGCAAACAAATTCCTTGGTGTGATTCTCCTTATTCTCTCCACTCTTGCATATTTTCTTTATAATATTAGAGAATATTTCATTCACATAATCATATCATTCTGGCCCTTTATTTAATCAGCTGGGCCGTTAGCTAGTTTTATTGGTTTGACCTCATCTTCACTATTGTCTAGCTGTATGGATGCCAACACACTTTTGAGATGCTAGCGCACCGAATTGATGTCCAAAGAATGTGCTTTTTTCCTTAAATAGAGAGCTCCCTGAGGCATAGAGTTAGACCTAAAAAATGGCTCGCCTAGCCCTTTCCTGTGTTTCGGGTTTGTAGAGTAACTGAGAGGCCCCCATGGTCCTCATCACTCTCTTCTCGTATTTCCTTACATTACACTTAGCTGAGGTAAGTTAAGGTAGCCTCTTGCATCTCAACCCTTCATGACCTAGGGTCTTGCACACAGTGGTTCCCCTCTCTTACACCTCCAAATAATCTCTTACCCTATCTCCCCATGTCTGCTTGGTTACCAACCTCAATTTCCCCAAGAATCTTCGTAGAACATGGTTGTCCAACCATCCTTGACTTTCTAGGTGAGATAATCAAGGTTTAAATCTCTTGAGCTTTGAATAAAGTTCTAAATTTGGGAACCCTTTGGAACATGGCTAGCTGTTAGCATGGTGTGATCTCCATCGTCAAGATATTTTTCCTTGAGAAATTTCACCCACTTTAGGTTCTAGTTTGTGTGGAGGGCCTATACTAGTTTTTCCCCCACAACTTTATTTTGAAGCAATGAGTTTTTCATTCTGGCCCCATCAACTTCTTTCTTCTCACACACCTTTTTCCATTTTATCAAAGGGAACTTGTGTTTTTTTGAATTACCTTTCCAAAATAAGTCTTTCATCTTCTGGTTGAGCGATTTATAGGCCCCAACAGATAATGGGAGGTAGGACATCATATATGTTGGTATGGCTGAAATGATAGATTTCAACATTGTTAGTCACCCAACCCAGGACAACCATCTGCTTTTCCATGAATCCATTCTACCCTTCATCTTTCTATCAGTGCTCCCCACTAGTTTCCTTTCTTCACTCCTTTATCCAATAGAAGTCTAAGACACCTGCAAGGAAGTCATCCCTTTTTAAATCCTAAGATCCTCATGATCTCAATCTCTCATATTGTGGATGTGTTCAAGACGAAAAATTTAGAATTCGTGATGCTAATCTCTTGCCCTGAAGCTAGAGAGTACTTATCAAGTATGCCTTTTAGCATGTTGGCCTCCCTTTCTGTAGTTGTTCCAAACAAAAAAGTATCATTAGCAAACTGTTGATGAGTAACCACACTTTGGTTGCTTGTAACCTGCAAACTGCTCACAACTCCACACCATTTTGCTCCTTGAATCGCTCTTCCCAAGGCCTCGGCCATGATGATGAATAGAAAAGGGGAGAGGGGGTCTCCTTGCTTTAGGCCCTTAAAGGTGTTGAAAAAACTTTCAGGGGATCCGTTCACCAAAACAGAATATCCAGGGCTTTCAATACACCCAAATATCTAGTCCAACCACTTCTAAAAGTTGAAGGCTTCCATGATCTTAAATAGGAAGTGCCAATTGACCTTGTCATATGCCTTCTTGATGTCGAGCTTCAACAACATCGTAGGCTTCTTCAATTTTTGTACAAAATGAATTACTTCCTAAGCTATGATCACACCATTAAAGATCAACCTTATTGGAACAAACCTCATTTTCTCCTCTAAGATGATGAAAGGTAGAATGCATTTTATCTAGTTTTCCACAACTTTTTCTAGAATTTTGCATAGTGTGTTGCATAAGGAAATTGGCCGAAATTCCTCCATTGTTTTGGGTTTCTCTTTCTTGGGAATGAGCACAATGGATGTGTTGTTGATTTCTCTTAGCACAAGACCTGACCCTCTTGAATCTTCAATCACCTCAAAAACATTGTGCCCCATAATATCCCAATATTTCTAAAAGAAAGCTGTAGGAAAACCATTAGGCCTCGAGGTCTTCTCCAAGTGCAGTTGAAACAACGCCACCTTGATTTCTTCTTTAGTGAATTTATCGAATAACTACTTATTCTAAGCCTTCGTCATCACCCTGGGCATGTTTCTCAACAATTCATTTTGAGCCCTTAGATTGGAGCCTTCATAATCATTTAAGAGTGCTTGAAAGAAATCCACTGTAGTTTTCCTTATTTCAACAGGGTCATCCACCATTCTCCCATTCGACCCCTTAATGGCTAAGATTCTATTTACTTCTCTCCTCACCTTTGTTGAATTATGGAAAAATTTTGTGTTCCTATCACCTACCTTCAACCATACTTCTCTAGAATTTTGTCTCTAGAAAATCTCTTCTTTTTCTAGAACTTCGTTCAACCTTCCAAGCAAAGTTTTCTCCTCCTCAAAACTATTCAGATCCATCCCCTCTGCTATCACCTTCTTCTCAATCGCTTCCAGGGATTCTTCAATCTATCTTCTTTCTTCAAAGATGTTCTTAAAGCTTTCTTTATTCCATTGCTTTAAGCTTTGCTTGACTGATTTTAGCTTTGTCATTATGTTGAAATTTTGGAGCCCCCAGGATTACAGCCCAACCACCATTGTTTGACCAACTCCCTAAGATTTTGGTCTTTGAACCACATAGATTCAAACTTGAAGGGACGTCTCATTTGGATTTTTTCTCCACAAATTTCTAGTTGCACTAAAAAATGATCCGACCCCACCCCCAAGAAGATTTTGCATTCCAAGGTGAAGGGAAACCAACTTAAATCCCCTTTAAAGAGGAATCTGTCAAGTTTTTGTGCTATACTACTGAAGCCTTCCCTCCTGTTTGTCTAGGTGTAGTTTCCATTCCCCATTTGAGCTTTAAGTAACATATTGAGATCTACAAAGTCTTTAAATTCAACCTGAGATTGAAGTGCTTTTCCCACAACCCCTCTTTTATCTTTTGATCTCAGAATAGCATTGAAATCCCCCTCAACACACAAAAATATCACATTGTATGATTCAAAACTAAATCTAAATATTACAAAACTAATCTTTTTTGGCATGAATTAGGCTCATAAACATTAATGAGTAAGAACTGTAAATTTGATATGATAATTATTACTTGATATGTGATCCAATTTCTGCTACTGTTGACTTCCTCAACTAGCATCGATTGTGGCTTCTAGACAATCAACAAGCCACCAAAGGCCCCTTCCACATTGACCCTAGCACAACGCCAAGATTTCAACTTACTTTCTAACCATTTTTTCTCCTCATCTAATTTTGTTTCTTGAAGCAAGCCTACATCTACTTGAAAGCCTTCTAACTAATGCCTGATTAGGCATTGTTTATTAGGGGCATTTAGGTCCCTAACATTCCAAGTTAGGATCTTCATGGTTGTTCAAGAAGAGCTTTGCTCTTCCCTACTTTCAACATCTTGTTGATCTTCTTGTGGCCGCTTGCCTCCCCATCCCATTTAAGTTTCTCTTGGTTCAGGATTTTTCCCCTCCTTTTACTTTCCCCATAGTTTGAAGAAGCTTTTTGCATTTCCTTTTGATTGATGCCTAGTTTCCCAAACTCCACATGGTCCACCATCACGAGCTTTTGTTTCTTTCCCAAAGTCAGAGTGGTCCTATCTTCAAGAGGAAGATCATCGTCCTCCAATCTCAGACAATTCGTCTAGTCCTCAAAATCATCCTCATCATCCACCCTTAGAGAGCCACTCTTTTCTGCCTTGGCAATCTCAACCAAATCTTTCCCAACCTCAATCAATGAATCAAGCTCCTCTTGTCTACTATTGTTTCTTAACAAGTTGATAGCTTCTACCACTTTTTCTTTCAATTCAACCTCTTGATTTCCAGGGCTCGTGTCCACTTCCTCCACACCCTTGATTGAAGGGGATGCCAACCCCTCCCTAGCTTCCACTTCCATGTTGCTTGTGAACTCCTTCTGTGGCTGATTTGAGGAGAGATTTGGTCGTTGCGACACCTTCAAACTTTTGAAAACCTCTTTAGGGGTGAGATTCTGATTTTCCCTTCTCCCCAAAGACTTGATGAGCTCTGAGTTGGGAACTGTATCCAGGTAAATCTTCTACCTCTAGACCCCCCATTTCGTCACCAGCTCAATTTCATTCCACTTCTCCTATTCTAGTTTGTTTTCCACACACAATCTTACCAAAGAACTTATTCCATCCAAGTTCTTTCTTTCCTTTGCACACACATAGGTCTCTAGGCTATTGCTAAGGTCTTCCCAGATTTATGGATTCCAAAATTCTAATGGCTAGTCAGGTAATCTCCACCACTCTTGAACAACTTCCATTTTATGCATAAATGGGTTAAAGCCGACAATCCATCTCCTAATATAAAAACCATAACTATCCAGAAGCCAAACACCAGATTCAATTTGCACCCTAATTTATTTCGACGAGTAGATCACCACAAAGTACTTGTTTTCATAAATTTTAAGTTGTAACTCCATGCCCCACTTTCCTTGCCACTAGCACACCAAAAAATCCCATTTGAAATCATTCCCTAGCCATTTAGCAATTAACCCTAACTGATCAAGGCACTCTCTTTCCTTCTGCAGTTTCTCTGGGCCAATCATTACTGCTTTGCTTTGACTCTTCCCTGGTTCAACCTTGTTCCTTGTAGCTTCACCACGATTAGAGCCTTGATTCGAGGGATTTCCATCATATCTAGGGCCCTTGTTAATGTTCCTTCGCCATTTCCTCTCTGCCCCTAGATTTCGTCCCCTGTTAGGGTTTCAGCCACCTCTACACCTGCCTCCCCTTTGCCTTCTTTGATTCCCAAATATGTTATGTTGTGGCTAATTCTGCTAGACAAAAAAATGATTAAATTTTAATTTAAAATCAAATTTAAAATTAAAATTTAATCAAATTTTATTAAGTAAAATTTGATTTATATTTTAGTTAATAGAAAATTTGTTTTATATCTTAATTAATATAAAATTTGATTTATTTTTTAATTAATATAATTTTTTTTTTATAATTTAATTAATATGAAATTTGATTTATGTTTTAATTAATATATATTTTATTAAATAAAAAAAATTAAATATATATATATATATTTTTAAATTAATATTATTTAAAATATAAATATATATTTATATATAGTAACAATAATTTTAAAATAATAAACTTTAAATAAACAATTTATTTGGAGAATCTTCAATAACATTATAGATTCACCATTTAAAAGAAATAATAAAATGAATTAATGAGTTAGTAAAAATCAAAGTTTGTTTTTACTAATTAATCTACTAAAAATTGAATGGAAGAAAAGGGGAACTATTTAAATTTGGAAGCATAAAAAATCATTCATTTTCTTTTTCCACCAAGCAATAATCTTTAAAGAAAGATATACATACTAAATATCTTGCTTTCCTTCTTTGACTTCACAAGATATAATTGTTATTATTCTATTTTATTTATTACGTTGTTTAACTTAGCAATTAATAGATTTATAATCTTGTTTCTTTAGTAATCTTATTATCCCATGTAAAAAGGAAAGTATTTTTAATATAGGAATTAAAATTGATGCATAGAAGGGAAAGTTTCTCAGGAAAGGGAATGTCGAGTACGATTACTGTAACTTTTGCAGACTTCCTGAAACGGCTAGACACATCCTCCTTGACTGCATATTTGCGAAAGAAATATGGCTCATGTTTGGCATTACTTATCCTATGCTTTTTACTGTTCTAGACATTGTTACTGGGCACATTGATGGTTTAAAAAATGACTCTAATCTTTTCTGGAAGATCCTCTCCTCTAATATTCTTTGGCAAATTTGGAAATGCAGAAATGAAGAAAGATATCATAATAACCCCCGTGATCTTACTGAGTCTTTTAGAAAACTCATCTACTTTAAATTTTTTTTGCAGGTGCGAACCACCATGTTCATCAAAAGAAAGAAACTCAAACGCTTCCTTAAGGATGGGTATGCCACCTTTTTCATCTACGAGATGAAGGGTGGGTATGCTTGGAGGGACACCCTCAACAATCGGCAACTCTTTGATAATACCTGCAAAATCCTATCCCAAGAGGTGAAGAAAAACAAAAGCTTCGGCAAGGATACGACGCTCATGCTTGCGCAGATTTAGGAGATGAAATGTACAGTTTGGATGGAAGGAGATAAAGGTTGGACTGCCTGGGTGGATAAAGTGGATGACATCCTGTACTAAGCCTGTTGATCGTTGGTGGTCTGCTATGCACTTTTTTGCCTTTTGTAACGAAAATGTAAATCTGTAGCGGCTGTTTTTGCCCTTTTTTGGCTCTGCCTTGAGGCGTGTCCTCTTGGTGGCTAAACTGGTCGCTCTATGGAGTTTACTGTATTTACTGTGACATCTTTATATTTAATTCAAAAAAAAAAAGTTTCTCAAATATATAAAAAGCAAAAGTATGTTGGTAACTCTAGAATTAGTTAAATTTCAATTAGTGTTAGATTAAATATATATACAAAAGAAAAAATAAAATCTATTTGTAATTTATTTTAGATTTATAATAGTGTTAACTTATTTAACTAAAATTTATTTCATAAAAACTAGTATTAATTGTTTCAAAGAAGTGGTTCAATTAAGTTTATTTTATTTATTTATTTATTTTATGATCAAGGTTCAAGTTAGTATTAATTTATTTCCAAAAATAAATAAAAGGAGTAACTAGTCACATAGAATTGATTTAAATAGATCATGTGACCGACGTGACCGGTGACGCTGACACGACGTGCCCTTCAGTACCACAGGGATAATGGGGAGACTAGACCTTATGATCTCTTGCCTATAATAGGACGCTTTAGCCAATCGAGCTAGGCCCACCACCCCAGATTTAGAATTAATTTATTTTCAAAGGAAAACCAAATTAGTTAGATCAACTTGACTTATATTATAAAACTAGATAGTAGTTATTTCTCAAGTATTATAATTGATTCAATTTCCAAAAGGTGAATATAATGAAGAATAAGCAACTAGAGTGAGATTGATTTTCAAAGAGTAAACCAAAATAGTTAAGACACTACAAGTAACAAGTAATTGTAAGTACCTAGTAATAAGTTTAAAGTTTAGAGGAACTTAATTTATTTTTAGGTAAGTGCATTTCGAGAGAGAGTAATAATCATTGTGGATCTTGATTAGAAAACGAGAACTAATCCTTAAACTAAATTAATTTAATTTTTATTCTATTTTGAGATTTTTTTATAATTAATATTCTTTTTCAAGAATTAATTACTATTTGCTTTCAAAGTAATATGCATTGGATTAAGTTAGTTTATTTTCAAGCAATTAAGTATTAGTAAATTTATAATTGCAAGTAGTTGAAAGTGTTTACAATAGTTTAGCCAAATTTTCAAAAGAAATCAATATTAGGTAAAAATTATTTGGTATCTAATTAAATAGATTAAATTACATTTATTTTTAAAGGAATTAATATTTGTAAATGTAATATTCAAATGCTTCAAGTAACTTATGTGCATTAGTAATAGTTGAACTTCAATTACAAATTTAATTTTTAAAAAATACTTAATAATTTAAGTTTATTTTGAAAAGAAGTATTCATTAAATTTTATTTGCAAAGGTAATTCTCAAATTCCTTTAAAAGGTTTAGGTTTTATACACAAGTAATTCTTGAAATATTTTAGTAGTTTTAGTTTATTTCGAAAAAAAATGAGTATTTATTTAAATGTTATATATGCAAAATAATTCTAGAAGTATTTTAGATAGTTTAAGTTATCAAATAATATTTGCAAAACAATTCTAGTAGATTTTTAATAGTTTAAACATTTGTAAAGATAAAATCTATTAGTTAATTTTATTAAGGAAATGAGTTTAGAAAGGTAATTCTAGTTCATTAATATAGTTTAATTTTAACAATTAGTATTGGATAAATCTTACTTTCAATTTCATTATCAATTAATATTAGTTTAGCTTATTTCTAAAAGTAATTATTTTTTTTAAAGGCAAGTTTACAAATGCAAAAGTTGTTTATTTGTTGGAAAAGATGTAAAAAGTGCAAAGTTGCAAAACTTGCAAAATGCAAACAAAGACAAGAATGCGAAGAGTCACCTCGTTGGAGAAGGTAGTTAGTCAGTTGAAGATGGAAAGGCAGGTGTTGTAATTGATGTGAATCTCTTTAAAAGAGAATTGTGGGGTCAAGGCAGCAAAGAAGATTGTATTCTTGAAAAGTTACCATTAATAAAAGTACCTTGTTCTTAACATATAGTGATTTCTTTCTGTTATTTACCAGTTGTGTGACCTGTACAAAAGTTTTAGGCCTTAAATCTTGTTGTTTTAGATAGATCAGTGTGTTACCTTTTATTCTATATCATTTTGAAGGGATCTGATTGAATAAATTACTAGTTTGAGTCCAATCTTTGCATACCGGTCTGCAACCCAATATTGGGGTTTTGAGAGTCTAACAAGTTTGTAATGGCTACTCCACTGAATTAGGCCTTGTAGATTGGTGGATTAGGTTAGGTTAGAATGTTTTGAGGTGTGTGTATGTTGAAATATGTTGGGGAAGGGAAGATTACAGTTTGAATGTTGTTGTCCTATAGAAATACAAATGTTTCCTTACAAAAAGCATGGCTCCAAGGTGGAAAACGTTATGAAAGCTTGCAAACAGAATGGGAGAGGGTTTGAACAATTGAGGAAGACCTATTTAAATGTGTTATAAGCATCCTTGAGGTGGCATGAGGTTTGTAAAGGGTATTTTCAATAAACCCTTGGTTGTTTGATTCAAAATTGTGTTTGAATAAGGGTTTTATAATAAGTTGCATTCTTGAGCTTTTTAATCTCTAAAAGTTGGTAAAATGGAAGTTTTGAGACCTGACTAAATATTTCTCTGGGTTATTTTGTTGTTTCAAGTATATCTAATGGTGGTTGCTTTGAATTTTTGGCCTAATTGGCGAGTTTTTCCAACAAACAATCTATTGGTTTGTATGTATTTTCAAAAACAAGTGACATTGCTCTTAAAGTATGCTATAATAGATTGAAATGGGTTTCTAATTATGTTTTGGGTTAAAGGAGATACAAAGAGACTAAAAAGGAATCACCCATTTTTAGGGTTTGATGACCTACTAGCAAATGCATGAATTGACTACAAGTTAATGTGGTTTTTTTCTAATAGTGAATTAAGTGATTGAATATGCTTGAAAATAGCCTAAATATTGCTATCAAAGGTGTGTCAATGGTTTGAGGGAAGTATTGAGGCCAACTTGTTGATTTTGGTGATTTGAGCTAAGATAACTCTATATACAAAGGGGTGTTTGATTGCAAGAATTGAAGATGTCTAATGGAGCTTAGTGGTTTGTGAGTGTGTATTTGGTTTATTTTAATCAAAAACATGTTGATTATAGTGATTTGGGAGTTTGGTGATAGTTTGAAAGTAAGAATGTATGGTTAGTTGTCAATTTTCCTTGAGGAGTGAGTTGTATTGAGGAGTGTATTGGTGAATGTTGAAAGAATTAGTTGGTTTAGTGCCTTTAATCAAGTTATTGTTTTGGTAAAGTCATTTTGATGCTGGTTAATTTGCATTTGTATATGATAAGAGTGGATTACTAATTTTGTGAAATTGATGATTAGTAGCCTTAAGAATGGCGAGTAAATCTGATGGATTTGTGTTGAAAAGTTAAGTGAATCAATGATGGTTGTTTAATTTGATATTCTCCATTAGAGATTGGGTTAGAAGTACCCTTGAAGTTGTTGGTGTTTGGTAGATGCTTTGCATCAATTGGTATTAGAGCTAGTTGATTCTGATGGTTTTTTAAAGTTGTTGTTTGTTGAGTTGTTGATTGGTTGCAAGTGCTTGATCCATCTAAGCTGCAGGGAGAAAGTGTTGGTGTTTTTGTAGGTTAAGAGAGAACCTGGTTGTTGGTTTCCAAGAGACTAGGTAGAGAAAAGTGGAGATGCCTAGATGAGGCAAATAAGTTTATTGAGTTTGTTTGGTGGAGCAGTAAAGAAGATGGATACTTGTTTAAAGAAGCACTTGAGGTTGCAGCCTAAAGAGTACTCCACTGATGGGAGTAGATGAGAAGATGAAAAGATGATTGGTTAGAGAAGGTCAAGGATGAATTGTGAAAAAGAGGAAAGATTGCTTGGAAAAGCAAAGTGGAAGGACAGTCCTGTGTCCTTTTGAATGAGAATAATGAATGTGAACTTGATAGGTAGAGAAGAGAGATGGAAAAGGCAAGGGAAGATGATGGCGAAGACAAAGTTGAAGGCAAGGTTGGAACTAAGACAAATAAAGATTCAAGAAAGAAGCAGTCCAAGGCAGATTTGAAGTTGTTTTACAAGTGAAAGAAAAAGAAAGGTTGATACAACAGGTTTCCAAAGGGACTTGGAAAGTTTTTGTTGGTTGGTTGTATGGTGCAGGAGCACCTTGTTCACTCAATACCATCAAAAGGAAAAATTTGTAAAAATTGAATGTTCAAATGCAAAAGCATTGTAAAAAAATTTTGGGAGGTCAAAATTAATGTATTTGAAGGCTCAAAATAGGTCTCTAGGTGGTCAAGGGTGTAAACAAATGCAAAATTTGATTATTTTTTGGAAAAGATGTAAAAAGTGCAAAGTTGTAAAATGCAAACAAAGACAAGAATGTGAAGAGTCACCTTGTTGGAGAAGGTAGTTAGTCAGTTGAAGATGGAAAGGTAGGTGTTGTAACTAATGTAAATCTCTTTAAAAGAGCATTGTGGGGTCGAGGCAACAAAGAAGATTGTATTCTTGAAAAGTTACCATTAATAAAAGTACCATGTTCTTAACATACAATGATTTCTTTCTGTTATTTACCAGTTGTGTGACTTGTACAGAAGTTTTAGGCCTTAACTCTTGTTGTTTTAGATAGATTAGTGTGTTACCTTTTATTCTATATCATTTTGAAGGGATTTGATTGAATAAATTACTCATTTGAGTCCAATCTTTGCATACCAGTTTGCAACCCAGTATTGGGGTTTTGAGAGTCTAACAAGTTTGCAATGGCTACTCCATTGAATTAGGCCCTGTAGATCAATGGAGTAGGTTAGGTTAGAATTTTTTGAGGTGTGTGTATGTTGAAATATGTAGGGGAAGGTGAGATTACAGTTTGAATGTTGTTGTCCTACATAAATATAGAGGTTTCCTTACAAAAAGCATGGCTCCAAGGTGGAAAATGTTATGAAAGCTTGCAAACAGAATGGGAGAGGGTTTGAATAGTTGAGGCAGACATATTTAAATGTGTTAGAATCATCCTTAAGGTGGCATGAGGTTTGTAAAGGGTATTTTCAATAAACCCTTGGTTGTTTGATTCAAAATTGTGTTTGAATAAGGGTTTTACAATAAGTTGCATTCTTGAGATTTTTAATCTCTAAAAGTTGGTAAAATGGAAGTTTTGAGACCTGACTAAATGCTACCCAGGGTTATTTGGTTGTTTCAAGTAGATCTAATGGTGGTTGCTTTGAATTTTTGGTCTAATTGGTGAGTTTTTCCAACGAACAATCTATTGGTTTGTATGTATTTTAAAAAACAAGTGATATTGCTCTTGAAGTATACTATAATAGACTAAAATGGGTTTCTAATTATGTATTGGGTTAATGGAGATACAAAGAGACTGAAAAGGAATTACCAGTTTTCAGGGTTTGATGACCTACTAGCAAATACATGAATTGACTACAAGTTAATGTGGTTTTGTTCTAACAGTGAATTAAGTGATTGAATATGCTTGAAAATAGCCTAAATACTACTATCAAAGGTGTGTCAATGGTTTCAGGAAATTCTTGAGGCTAACTTGTTGATTTGAGCTAAGATAACTCTATATACAAAGGGGTGTTTGATTGCAAGAATTGATGATGTCTGATGGAGCAGTGGTTTGTGAGTGTGTATTTGGTTTATTTTAATCAAAAACATGTTGATTATAGTGATTTGGGAGTTTGGTGATAGTTTGAAAGTAAGAATGTATAGTTAGTTGTCAATTTTCCTTGAGGAGTGTATTGGTGAATGTTGAAAGGATTGGTTGGTTCAATGTCTTTAATCAGGTTATTGTTTTGGTGTAGTCATTTTGATGCTGGTTAATTTAAATTTGTATCTGATAAGAGTATGGATTACTAATTTTGTGAAATTGATGATTAGTAGCCTTAAGAATGGCAAGTATATTTGATGGATTTGTGTTGAAAAGTTAAGTGAATCAATGATGGTTGTTTAATTTGATCTTCTCCATTAGAGATTGGGTCAGAAGTACCCTTGAAGTTGCTGGTGTTTGGTAGATGCTCTACATCAAGGACACTCAACAAAGCCTTTTGGGACAGGTGCATAAATTCATACTCATCTCAAATTTGCTAGAACTTTTTGGATTCTGTCAAATTAAGGTTTAAAATTAATGTTTCATGTGCTACATTGCATAATTCCATTCATTTGGTATTTTTCATTCATCTCCCAAAAGTGCATTTCAGGCTGATTTACCCTGTCCTCAGTCATAAGGAAAACAACAAGATCTCTAACAAGATTGACTCATCTAAGGGTTAAAAGTCAATCTTTCCCTAGGGGATCTCTTTTTCCTAATGAAATAGGAAAGTGTAGATGCATAACCCCATTCAAAACCATCACCCTACAACATTTTTCCTTCATTTCATTTTGGTAAACCCGACATTGTACATCAAAAATTCTTAAATTGGAGTCCATTCAAACCCAAGATCTACAATTTTCATTAGTTTTCATTGCATTTCACTAATTGGCATATCATTTAGATTGTTAAAATTGCATTAATTTGCATCTCATTTAGGATTTTAGGTTTGCATTTTGCATCCTTTAAAATCTAAAAAACTCAAAAAAATTGCATCCATATTACATTAATTTTGCATAGTACTTGCATATTAGTGTATTTTCGGGAATTCACATTCACAATTTTTTTTAAAATTGTATTTTAAAAAGTGTCAAATTGTTCATTATTTTTCATTCATTTCACTTGCATTTAGACAACAAAATTTGGAAAATTCAATCACTAAAACCACACTTTGTAACTTGAAACAAGAAACCCTAGCACTAAACCTTAGACTCAAATTTAAATTTTGGAACCCCTATGCTATGACTCATTCACCCTAGGGAAAACTAGTCCATGTATAGGTGTTGTTTCAAAATTTTGGGCAGTGATTTGTCTTGGTTTGCTTGATTTTGATCTATTGTTAAATCTAGGTGTCAGTTTTAGAAATTAAAAAAATATCATATTGTTTTCATTAAGTTCAATTAATCAAATTGAGTGCATTTTTTGAAATAAAAATTGGCATTAAAAACGTATCATTTTTAGTAACTTGCATTCAAAAAACAGAAAATCTTCATACATCAAATTTGAAATTTTTCTTAAAAATTCATCATGGACATGTGTATGGGTAATATATGGAAGACCTTAAGATCTTTGGTAGATGTTTCAAGTCGTGTGTTTGGTGATGAACCTAATGCAATTGAGACTACTAATGAATCACCTCCTAATGATTGTCCCTATGAAGTGGAAATCTTAGGTCAAGATGAAGATATCATGCAACAATTCATACAAGACTCCTTACACAACCTTGAGAACAATGCATCCTTTTATCCATCAATGCAAACACCATCTATAATCCCATTACTTGATATGTTCAACCTCTTACATCTTGAAATTGAAGCACAAAGCAAGCCTCAACCATCAATCATTAATGAACTTGATCACAAGGACAATAATGATTCTCCTCTATCTTAAGTTCATTGAGTTACTGATACACCTGGCATTAACTTAGAAGAGAGTTATGGTCAAGGATTTAAGATCTTAAAAAAACAAGGATGTGACATAAAAAATGAGCATGAAATTCACAAATTGTTAGAGAAAATACCATCAAAGGATACCAAGGGGATTGGATATCAAGATCTTCCCCCCTTGCACATCTCCTAAGGGAAAAGGTGCTCTCTTTCACAATATCATATCAAGAGATCAATTAATACCTCACAAGGATGATAGGATCACCATAGATCCTCCTCCCCACCTCCACCTCAACAAATTTACAAAACAAGTAACAAATATAAGCCATATAAGATCAAGGAATTACCATTCTTACACACTACAATAGAGACTAAATGAAAAATAGAACTCTTCAGTCTAGGATTGATTTACTTGCCACCTATTAAAGAAAACAAAAAAGGAAATAGTATAAACACGAATTATAGTGCATTTCATAAAACACTTGGGAATCTTACTAATGAGTCATATTTTACAACGATTGATCTATGAAAATGATGTTATTGATATAATTAACTAAATTTCATGCACTTTTCTCCTTGCCATGTCATAGTTGTAGGATCATAGCATACTCACTATTACATGTTTTACATTTATTGCAAATCATTTCTATATTACACGGAGCACATTCTCATCACTCATCTCGGCTCATCTTTATCCTGTACTTAGTGGGGGAAAGGAATTAGATAGCCTTGTCCTAGTTTGACACTTGTTTTTGTCCCTTTGGCTAGTTATCCACCTTTTGCATATGATGAACAAGATTGGAATGAAAATTACTTGTTATAGGTTGACTCACATGTGCCATACTATTCTTCTTTTCATGTTCTTTGTGATTGCATGTGTGTAATGTGATCCCCTGTACAATGCTACTTTGCATGTATTTATATGTTTATGAGCCTATTTTGTATGACCCTTGTCACTCCTTTGGTACAAGGATACAAAGGAAGCGAACCTGTCATGATATTATTCTATTTGTATCTATATTCTTCTATCTGTTGTAACCATTTATCTTTTGTCTTGTATTTCCTTTTGGGGATGATGCAAGGCATTGAGACATTTAGGTCTCTTCCATGTTGACCCAAAAGCTTCCCTTTGTTTTCTCTCTCTATGTGTCATTCTCCTTTTTTCTCGTTGTTCCATGAGTTATTTGAGGAACAATTATGGTTATGAGCTCAATTATATCATTGCAACAATGACAAATGCTGACCCCAAATCCATAGATCCTTTATGTGTTATCTTAGGGTTGCATATGAGGGGAAAACCTACTTTATATGATGTAACTCTACTCGAAAACATATATTTTACATAGGGATTTCCAAAAAAAGCTCTCATGTATTGACATTTATCATATTCTACTTTAAAGTAATTTCTCACAGTATGGTGTTTAGCAATATCTTTAAAGTGGGGCCATACACGTCCCCACTCATTGTTTTATTTAAAGTGTGGTATTCTTACTTCACATGATGTTTCTTCTTGGTGGTGTCATTGGGTTTTATGTCCTTCAAGAGCATGACCTTTCTTAGAATATGAAATTCCTCTTAGTGGTAATGCTATGACTTGAATTTCCTAAGTTGTGAATCTTTTATCCTCGACTAGTCCTCTCTTGGAGACATTAAGCACGATGTTCCCTAAGGTGATACCTTTCATGAACTAATCAAAACCCCTTTTAATATCATGTCCACCAAGCATGAACACAACTTGCTTTCTAGTGGAGCCATTAGGTTTTTCAAGGCCACCAAGCATAACACAACTTGCTTGTTAGTGGAGCCTTTTTCATGAGTGCTTAGCATAACACAACTTTATAACCTTGTGACTAGTTCTGTGCTACCTTATCAAAGTTATCAAGAGGTATAAATTTGGTATGGTTTGTACATGGGAGCTTGTAGACTTGGCTTGACTTTCCCATTAACCACTTTTTGGGGCTCACCTAGTAGACAACAAATTTCACTAGCTCGTGTGAGTACATATTGTTTGCATAGTGGACAGCGGGTTTCCACTTGTAAAAGTTCTTGGAAAAATAACTAAGGCTTGATCCATACCAATTGGACAAATGGTCGAGACTTGATCCACCCTTCTCCTCTTTCTTCTCATTAATTTTGACATTGTAAGCTTGTGTATCTTGTCTTGTTGTTGCATATTTAACATAGGCATGTGTCTCTTTGTGCCTCTATTGGTTTTCCATGAGATCTTAGATCTTGGGGGCTTGATCATCCTCCTTGACCTTTGTCACCTTATCTTTCCAACAGTTGTACAACTAGATCTCTCTTGATGCTTGTTTGTCTACTTTAGTGTGAGTTTGAGCATAGGGCTCATCCTCTCACTAAAGTGGGAGATAAATGTAGTGTCAACAAATGTACTCTACATTTTTACACTATGTTTGGGTCCCTTAATTTAATTGGACTTAATTAAGCCTCTAATTAGCACAATTTTGTATTTAAAATCCTAATTAATCATGTTTTCTGAAAGGGAAACTTGTATTAAACAATTGCAAACATTCATTAAATTGTCTTGAAATTGGTGTGCCCTAGGTTTGGGGCCTAGGACCCATTCGCCCAAGGGAGAATGGGCTGCCCTTAAGTTTAGGACCCCAATTTTTAATATGTTTTTGGTGAAATTTTTATTATTCAAATTCAATTTGCAATTTTCATCCTTTGATGTTTAATTTTTGAGAAATTAGAAAATTACCTATAAATACAAGGTCTTTTTATGAATTCAAATCTATCTAGCAAGAGGTGAACTTTACAAGAGCTAAGATTATTGTCAAAGGTTTTCAAGAGAAAATTTCTCAGTCATTTGCTGCAACATTCAAGATCTCAAGCATCATGTCAGAGTTATCATCATTCATGCATGTTTTTGGAGCTAACATTGTGATGTAGGTTTCAAGCATTCAAGTCAAGATTCAAGCATTGAGATCAACATCCAATCAAGCCATTTCATGTAATATCAAGATCTTGGAGAGATGTATTAGATTTCGGTCCTTCAAGGGTTTCATTCAAGGGTTTAGTGAGTTGCAACAAGCAAGTGTCCATTCATCATTCCTTCCATTCATATTTCATTTCATTTCAAGGTTTAATTACCAAAATAGGGTTTAACCAAGACAAACCCCCATTCACCAAAAAAATAATCCCTCTCTTTGTGTTTGTAGATCTTAGGTTAAAGAAGGATTGAAGATTCATCAAAAGTGCAATTTAGTAGAGTTACCAAAGTTTTCGACATTATCGTCAAGATACAAAAACTCAATTGCAGAATTTAATTCTGACTCTTGGACTATAAAACCCAAAGGAATTGGGAGTACAAACCTAGAAGTAGAGGACTATGAAAGCAAATTTTCAACCCATTTAGCAAGACCCATTCACCCTTGGGCAAATGAATCCCAAGAGGACAATCAGTAGAGCCTTTTTGTGATAGGTGCATAAATTCATACTCATCTCAGATCTGCTGGAACTTTCTAGATTCTATCAAACTAAGGTTTAAAATTGATGTTTCATATGTTACATTGCATAATTGCATTCATTTGGTATTTTTAATTCATCTCCCAAAAGTACATTTTAGGCTAATTTATCTCGTCCTTAGTCATAAGGAAAACAACAAGATCTCCATCAAGATTGAATCACCTAAGGGTTGAAAGTCAATCTTGCCCTAGGGGGTCTCTTTTTCCTAATGAAATAGGAAAGTGTAGGTGCATACCCCCATTCAAAACCATTACGCTACATTTTTTTCCTTTGTTTCAATAATATAAATATTTATATTAGAAAAAAAAAAAATTGGATTCAAAACCTAGACACAAAATCAATGCCACTTACTATATTAACTCAAAAATGGGATTTAGAATATAATGATATTTTATTTGCACTGTAAATGTTTTATGCTTGGAAATTTTAAAGGAACTTCAACAAAGTTCTAGTAGAATTTCTCTACACAAAATACCCTTTCTCTTCAACCAATACAAACACTCCATAAATAGGATTAGAAGCTTCAATATCAAGTGTCTACTTGTTAACACCCTAGATAGATGTCCATGCCATGATTATTAAACTTATAAGAATCATTCCAACTCATATGTAGTTTTTTTCACCATATATTTTCTTACATGCTTGATTGTAACACCCGCTTTAATGCACCTACAAAATAACCTACATGTCATACCCCACATTTTAAGTGGTATTTTTTTCTTATACAATAAATCTTATGGATTCCTCCAAGGGTGATGCCTCATTCTATGAGGGACAAAAAAATATCTTGTAATAATTTTAAATATGACAAGATTTACAAGGTGTACAACACATAAAACCTATAGATCCTAACATTCTCGTACTTGTATGCATTGAAAAAATGCAATAGAAACAACAAACACTGAAGCTGCCATAATAATGGGTTACACTTTCTAGGACATCCTGATTTTTGCCTAAAATCACATATTTTTGGAAAATATAATGATTTAAGCCTTTAAAGGTTCCATTTAAATGATTTTAATTAAAGACGGTTTGATCAAACCCCCTTAGATCAAACCCCATTGGATGGAACCCCACTAGTTTTGAACCATACCTATAATGGAGTCTCCTCTACACCTATCAAAATGCTAATAAAAAACCACTTTTGATTTACCTTTTGGGTGATTAAATGAATTCATTTAAAATTTATGTTTTGTAACTATGTAGCCCTTATTATAAGCTTCCCAAAAAGTATAATTTTAAATATATTTAATTTGATTATTATATTTATTTTTTATTTCTTGTGAATGTAGGTTTTTCAATGAACATCAAGTTCTTTGTTTCACACATACAAAAAAAATAAGAAAATAGAGAAAAAAATTTCTTAAAAATACATGTGCACTAGGTATTGCTGTCCTTATTCCAACAAAAAAATAATAAGTTAATTCAAATGCATACAAAAAATGTTATGTGGTCCGAAGTACACCTCTGTCCAAATTATAATTACTTTGACTTAGAAAATTAATTAAAAATATATATATGTAACAAAAAATTATGAAAAAATATCCATGCACTAGATATTGGTGTGAAAAAACTATATTTTAAAAATTATAATTGTCTCCTTTCTATAAAAAAAAGTTATGTGGGCAAAAGTAAACATCACTTTTTAAAAATGTTGTTTAGTAGAAAAAATAAGTTATTAAAAATTACATAAAAGGATTCACAAATTATTTTTTAATTTTTTTTAAAAATATAATTATAATCTACATAAAAAATCTCACAAATCACTAGTTTGATTCATCTTCAAATTCTTAATGGTTTAGTTGCCAATATGTGTAAGAAAGTGAAGATTTGGTGAAAAATGCTGATTTCAGTGTCAAGTTTGGCGAAAAAGTGTAACCCATTATTATGTAACCAATATATAGAGAGAGTAGACTTCAAATTCTACTACTTTGTAAACAAGATAACATAATAGCTAGGGGCAATGGCCATATCCAATCTACACCATCTATACTTCTTTGTGTGTACTATCTTGCTCAAGTATATAACATTTCTAAAATTTTCCACCTTCTTCATCATCAATCACTTATCTTCTATTGTGTCATGAATAAAATGATATTGTACATCAATGCACTTTGTTTACATGTGAAACATAGGGTTCTTGGTTCAACAAATAGCACTTTGACTATTTGAGTCATCTAGATCTTGTACCCAATCTTAGGCCAATATATGAACATAATCTTTGAAGGTAAATTACCAATTTACAAGCATGATCAATTGTCATGTGCTTAATTTTTTACTTGAAAGAGAAAATGTATTGTATCTTGCTCATCCAACTAACCACACCACCAAACAAGTTAAACACAACCACTAGTGGATCTCCTTTAGCCGATGCCATCAATTCAATGTATATCAATTGAAACTTCTATATTCAATTATTTTCCTAATGAATTTCCTCGTTGGTAAGAAATATTCTATTTTTAAGTGTCACAAAGATAAAAACCTCATAATTATAGTCCAATGTTGTTTCCCTAGTTTGGATATAAACTTTCTTAGGATTCCCACTACACAAGGAATATCTCATCTTGTGTAGACCATCACATATATTAGTCTTCCAATAGCATTAGTACATCGAACATTACTCATATTACCTTTCTCATTATCTACCATAATACATTGTTCCACAAACATCTTTATTCACATAGGAATAGAAACATTCACTAGCTTATTGCCTTGAATCTTGAAATGATGTAACATAGAGATAATATACTTCATATGAGTCAACTAGAGTCTTTTTTTTAGATTTATCTTTCATAATATATATCCTAAAATAAACTTAGTAACCCATATATCTTTCATGTCAAACTAGAATGAGAGTTGAAACATAAGCACCTTGACCATGTCCTAATGGTTACTCATATTTAAAAATATATCAACATATAAAATGGTAACAATAAAATGATCAACTTGCTTTAAGAAAACATGATAATTAAATTTATCTCTAACAATCCCAACTTCAAAACATACATATCATATTTATGGTACACATCCTAAATGTCTACTTCAATAAACATGGAGATTTCTTCACTCTAAGAGCCATATTTTCCTTTCCTTTTACCATAGAGTGATCAAGTTAACATCCATATACTCAACCTTCAATTACACAACAATGACATATAACAACAATCTAATGGATGTATGCTTTACAATAGGAGAAAAAATATCACAAAAATGTGTTTCCTTAGGATGGGAATAACCCTTTGTCACCAATTGTGCTTTATATTTTCAATCATACCATTATAATTGAACTTCTTGAAAACAAATTTACATCCTAGAGGTTTCCTTCCATTATGCAACTAAACCAACTCCCAAGTCATGTTCTTCTCCAAGGCTACCATCTCCTCATTGATGGATTTCTTTCAATCATTATAATTGAAATTCTTGAAAACACATTTGCATCCTATAGGTTTCCTTTCATTATGCAAATAAACTAACTCCCTAGTCATGTTCTTCTCCAAGGCTACCATCTCCTCATTGATGTATTTCTTTAAACCATTATAATTAAACTTCTTGGAAATAGATTTACACCCTATAGGTTTCCTTCCATTATACAACTAAAACAACTCCCAAGTCATGTTCTTCTCCAAGGATACCATCTCCTCATTGATGGATTTCTTCCAAGAAATACTATCCTTTGGACCAACTACCTCCATAGTTATATATTTGTAATCACTAGCAAAGACTACAAAAATATAATAAAAATCAAGTGTGTTATGCTTATCAGGCTCTCTTCTTTTCCCATTGAATCTTCTTAAGGTTGGATTATGAAAACTTGTATTCCTTATCTATATAGTCATCAAGGTCACCTCCCTCTAAAAGTACCTCATGAACCTTTTTCATCCTCAAATGCAATACCATTGATCTTTGAACTTAATTGTATTTTTATCTCCATATCTAGGTTGTTAAATAAGAGAAGACCTTATCTCTTTGAAGATCACATTTTGATAAGATAGTCTTCCCTATCTCATAATTATAAATCTTGTATCCTTTCACACCATCATTATAACTAATGAGGATTCATTTCTCAACTTTTAAGTCCAAATTTGACCTCTTCTCCTTTAAAATATGGATGTATGGTTTGCATCCAAACACTTTAATATGTTGAAGAGATGGTTTCTTTCCTATCCAAACCTCCCCAAGTGTTACATCAACAAGAGTTGATGTTGAAGATTGATCTATTAGGTATCAACTCATATTGTTTCCTTTTGCATTGAAATTTTCTCTAATATAACACCACTAAGGATACTCCTAGACCTTTCTAATATCTTGATGATATTTTCTACAAATTCAATCTACTAATGGGTGTATGCAATTATCTTATGTCTAGTTGTACCATTGTCCTCACAATACTTCTCAAACTCTATAAAATATTATTTTCCACCATTGTCAATTCTTCTTCTTTGTCTAGTTCTCCACAAGAGCTTTAAATTATCTAAACCTTTTGAAGACCTCATTTTTTCTAAGAAATAACACCCATATTTAAAAAAAAACATCAATAAACAAAATATCCTATGGGTATTTTCTTAATGAATTTATATTACTATATTCAAAAACATCACTATGAACCAAATGTAAAATCCCATTGATCTTGCAATGCATCACAATTTTATTTCACATTTATACAATGTTCACATAAATGAAAACCTAACAAACAATTGACAATCCCATCAACCATTCCCTTATATTTCAAGGCCCTAATACCTTGAACATTGAACCTTGAATCTTTTGTAGTAATGCCTTGAACCTTCTCATGCCCAACAACTTGTGGTGTCACCTAGGTAACAACTTGGGATCTCCTAAGCTCAATAGAAGCATAGAGTGTTTTATGGGTGGCAACTTAAGGTTGTCCTAACCCAATAAGAATAAGGTATTTCTTGGGTGACATATTGAGGTCTCCTCAAGCCAATATAAGCATAAGGTGTCACTTAGGTTATAGATTCCTCAAGTATCTCTCTTCTAGTACTTGTAGAAGCCACAACTTTTGAATATAGACTCAAAAATAGGTGTCAATTTTTTAGAATTTTATAATTTTTTGAGATAAATCTATAAATGTTACCTTTTTAAATTCCAAAAGTATAGATCCTAGGTGATACATTGTATTCCTTTTCCACAACAATCAAAAGTATTCCCCTCCTAGGAATCTCTTGGATAAGAAATTGAGTACATTTTAGGAAACCAACTTGACTAATTGCCTCCAAGGCATTGAGAACTTCTTTAATAAATTCCATGTATCCATGTCCACATTATTACAAGGGAAAGGTTTCACCAGGGTGATACTTGTTTTCAACATTATGATAACACAAGGACTTGCTTGGATTTAACCATGAGGTATCAGGTGAAACCTTTTCTTTACTTTTATTTCTAAATTTTCATCGCAATGGACTTGTAGAAATAATAGGAACACATTCACCACACATGATAATAGCATCAAATTTGAACAAGGTTTCAAAATAAACCCGCTTTGCCAAGGCCCAACATCGAACTTCTTCTCACCATCTTGTAATATTATTTACTAAAGACAAGTATTCATATATTACCCATCTTGCTAATTTTCTTTTCTTTTCATCAAACCAAGAATGTGCAACACATCAACGGATATTTTTCATTCTCTCCATATTTCAACACAAGCTTTACCATTTTGTATCCAATAATATTATGAGATATATTATCTCCTAAGAATAACTCTCTTTCATAGCGTCTCTCATATACAAAAAATTACTCCTAATTGAGAACCATATGAAACAAATATATAGAATCAATAAGCCATGCATCATCACATACATATACATATTAGAAGATTAAGGAACACATCTCCAAATTCTACATTGCAGTTCCTCAAATCTAACTCATCCTAAATATTGTTGCCTTCTTTTATTTACAATTCTTGACATGACTAGTCTTTCCACGATTTCAACATTTAACCTTAGATTTAAAAAAATACTTTGACCTTCCCTTAGGTCTAAATATTCTCATCTCCCTTCGCTTTCTTTCCATTTTCCTTTGAAAAAAATCTAATTACCAATACATCCTTAATAAATTAAAAAAATCGTCTCATTTCCTCTAAGTGCAAGGCACCGACCACCCACTCAAGCTTCAACTTGGAAGTGGTAGAACTAATCTCCATGACAAGTTTATCCCACGAATTTGGAGATAAACACACTAACATAAGCATTGGTCCTTTTAGTCCATTTTGGTATTTAATGATAACTCATTGATGAGAATATTGAAATAATTCCTTTTTTATTACATAATCACCATATTCCATACTCAAGGAAAAAAACCCTCTCTTGGAGAAAAATATTAGTTACTTGTGTCTTTGTCTAATGCAAAGTCCCCAACTTTGTTCAATCTTTATTGGAAGTGCCTTATCCCAATGCTTTCAAAAGCACGTAGTCAACAAGATACAATCAAACCAAGTTTCTTGCATTCCTATAAAATTTTGCATAGTCTTTATCAACATTGTAGAGGGTTTATGACCCAAATATCTTTTTCAGAAAAGAGATCTTCCATCTTGAGCTTCTTTTATAGTTCATAGTTCTACTCATTGAACTTTTCAATTTTCATTTTCCCATACATACTTTCCATTTATATGAACTTGTACAATAGATTTATCTACACACAAATTCAATCAAAAACAAAGGTTACCACACAAAGAGTGTCCCCTCTTTCACATGTCAAATTTAACACAAAGTTTTAATACTGAATTTTAAAAAAATATAGATAAAATTTAAAGCAATAAATGTATTCAAATAGAAAAATATCTAATGAAGATTTATTAAATGAAGTAAAAATTAGCGCACACATAGCAAAAATTTATCTTAGGAAACCCACTTTTAGGGAAAGAAACTCAACTACAAAATCAATACCACTCATATATGAACTTAGAAATGAGATTGCAATTTTTAATGAAAATTTACTTGCACATCAAAATTTTTATGTGTAGATCAAGAAGGAATTCCAACAAGGTTCCAATAACATTCCCCTACAAAATTATCCTCTATCTTCAACCTTTCCAACACTCATTTGGGCCAAGATGCTACAAGTTCAAGTGTCCACTTGTTGACACCCAAGATAGGCATCCAAGTCATGATTCTCCAACTTCTAAGAATAATTTCAACTTTCATGTAACTCCCTTTTGCTATAGATCATCTTTGTTTCATATTTGTAACTCCCTCCATCATGCTCTTACACAAATTAGCCTCCATGTCATAACCAACATCCACATGGCAAGTTGTGTCATACAAAGAATTTCATGGATTCCTCTAAAAGTAATGCCTCATTTCATGAGGCCTATTAGGACTAGAAAATTTTCACCTAGCTTACATTCAATGCTTGTCAAACCCTAGTTCCAAGATTCCACTAAAGAGTGTACCCCTTGTACTATTCATTTTCCAAGTCTGAAATTTGTATGTTATATCTTTTCCTAGGACACCTTCCATCATATATGTATGTTTTACCTTAGCTTGTGTCTTGCTATGATTCCTTTATGAACCATGTTACTTAGTGTGTCACATATATTCTCCATCACAAATATCCTATTTTTGCTCCCATAGTTATTTTCTTAAAATTTGTATTTTTCATTGAACCTTAATATAAACATTATTGAGGAGACTACATTGCATCGATGAGAGTCAATTTAAAGTCCCTTTGATAGAATTATTTGTATGAAGATAGCGTGAACATTGTCAAAGAGACTCTGGGATATCAGAGTGATTATTTTTGATGTCCCTTCGATGTCCCGAAAAGGAAAACAATAGGCAAAAAAAATTTACCAGAAGGAAAGACATATTTTGATGAGAGGTAACTAAGGGTCCCTTCGATGGAGAGATATATGTTGGAGACATGACATTTTATAAACTCATCGACCAATATCAACATGCATGAATAATTACAAAACATGGTGGGTGAGAATCAAGAATTTCCAGTGTATGGAATTTTTTTGAACACTTCTTTTCTTAAAGAAGATAAATTCCATGCACAATAGTTTAGGGTTTTCCCAACTTTGGTTTTCTTTGTTTTGTACAGTTTTGTGTTTTTGGTTTGCACCACAAAGAAATGTTTTGGAATCTTGCGATGTTTAGATATTCATTCATCCCCAACTAGAGCCACTGTTAGGACTGGAAAATTTTCACCTAGCTTACATTCAATGCTTGTCAAACCCTAGTTCCTGGAGTCCACTAAAGAGTCTAACCCTTGTACTATTCATTTTCCAAGTCCAATAGTTGTATGTTAAATCTTTTCCTAGGACACCTTCCATCATATATGTATGTTTTACCTTAGCTTGTGTCTTACTATGATTCCTTTATGCACCTTGTTACTTAATGTGTCACATATATTTTCCATCGTGAATATCTTGTTTGTGCTCCCATAGTTATTTTCTTAAAATTTTCATTTGTCGTTGGACCTTAATATAAACACTATTGAGGAGATTATACTACATCGGTGGGAGTCAATTTAAATTACCTTCGATAGAATGATTTGTATGAAGACAATGTGAACATCATCGAAGAGACTTTGAGATATTAGAGTGAGTATTTTTTATGTCCCTTTGATGTCCCAACAAGGAAAACAATAGGCAGAAAGAATTTACTGGAAGGAAAGACATATATCAGCAAGAGGTAACTAAGAGTCCCTTCAATAGAGTGATATGTGTTGGTGACATGACATTTTATAAACTCATTAGCCAAGATCAACATGAGTGAATACATTAGAGTGATGATGGAATATTGATGAGACAGTTTCTAGAGTCCTTTGAAAACCCGACAAATAGGAAATGCATATATCGAGAGGCATATTAGAGGAAGAAATGGATATCAATTTTTTTTTTTTAAGGTCTATTCGATACAAATAAGATAGAAGTAGGGATTCACATGAGGAACATAGGAATGAGAGGGGTCATGGTGCAATGCATTGAACATATGATGGAAAATTCCATGTTGATAGGAGAAAGAGTTGATCATGACCATAGAAGAGGGAAAGATTGAGTATAAAATTTAGAATGGTGGACGCTAGGAGAGACATGGGAACGAATAGAGATGAATACAAATGGAGTTCAAGGGGGTGAGCAGCTAAAAAAATATTGCAAAATATCATTCCAAAGGATGGGAATACGAAATGTCAATTTCTAGAATGTGAACGGTTTGAAGCTTGTTGCTTCCTTTGTTCCTATAAGAAGGAAACCAAGACTGTGGGAAACTCTCTTTTGGGGGGAATTGAATTTTGCAAAAGGACATTGTAAAGGGCTTGTTTGTTGAAGCATATAAATCAAAAGATACTTTATCTGGTGTATGAATTATGGGTGTCAATTACTTGTTGAATATCATTGATAAAGTTTTAGTTGGTTGTCTCCATTTAGTTTTCTCCTTGTTATTTAAATTAGCATATCAAGCATATGCCTAGTTTTTCGAAACATAATTTATGTTTTGTGTGATTTGCTTAATAGGGTTTCTTAAAGAAAGAATTAAATTCATTTGAATAGGTCACAGTAATTTCAAGGATCCAATTGGATAAATAAGAAGAACCTGATAAAATAAAATTTTGCACATTTATGCAAGTCATAAGCAGTATTGTACCAAGTAAGTTGAGTTATACCTAGAAGGAAGACACATATCAATTTAAATTTTGACTCTGTACCCGGATAAGGCACTGATCAATTCATTTTCCAAAACCATCCCTTATATCATATTATTAAATCCAATTTAATTTTTTTGTTGTAGGAGTGGAGGTATTTGTAGTTGGAAAATCTAATTCAAAATCATATGCCACTTTGAAGTAGATAGAACAGGATGATTTGATTGAAAAAATTGCATAAAATTCATAATATGCTCAACATTCACCAATCAGTTTTGAGGATTTAATATTTAGTGGTGAACACAAGGTAATACCCACCCAGGCATAGAAAAACCTAAATTTTAGGGAATTCCATTCATTTTGATTGATTCCGTTCATTTTCCAATTCACTTGTAAAACCCAGTTATGAAGATTGACATACTTTTAGGGTTTTTTGACCTATTGATTTGGGAACTAGCAGATTGGTGACTTCATTGGGGACTTGCTTGTAATAAGTAAATAATTTGAATCTCATCCTGGAGCTCTGGAAAATTAAAGGACTATTTTAGTATTTTCCTCTTTTCTAAGAAGGAAGTGGTGACTCTGGTCAAAAAATCTTTGAGAAATTGTATATGGTTGAATATTAGATTAGAAAGATTAGATCTCAAACATCAACACATCACAATTTCACCTAGGATGGAAGGTAGAAGATCCTTGCATAAGGGAAGCCCAAAGAAGGATGATAAAAGGTGGACAAAAAAGAAAGGTTTAGGGTGCTCTCCCACTTCAAAGACCAGTACTAAAAGGGTGGGGGTACATCAAATCCACTTGAAATTACAAAATTGCAAAATAATACACACAATGACCAAGGGAATGCATCAAAACAACAGTTCATGGTATATAATAGTCCTTTGCATGGATCACAATTTCTTCAACAAAATAATTTATCTAAATTTGACCTAGCCTTTAAGCCTGATCCTCAAAAAATGGAGTTTGATGCTCATCTTGATCAAGAAGCAAGGAAGATACAAGCACAAAGAGATTATGAGGACATAATGGCCCAACAATTTATGCTAAGAACTCTCAACATGGATTCATGGAACAAACACCGCCTATGGGACCCTTCACAGATACTTGTATTGGTCCTACTACCACAAGAGAACCAACTTGTTAGGAGTTGAAACAAAGGATAGAATAGACGACAATAGTAGTTGAAAGGCTCAAGTTGTTAAGGAGAAAACATGAATTAGATCAAGAATTGCTTTAGTTGAGTTCTCAACCTATTTCAAGTGTACCACAATATAGATCTATGAATAACCAGGTTATACATGCAAATATTGGTGGTTTTATGGCCTCACAGGTATCCCATAACACATTTGGAAGATATGGAAGCATAGGTAATGCTCCTAATATACAACATAATGTCTTTTCACCATAGATATTGAATCAAACGAGTGCCTTAATGGCTTCTCAACGAAATTCTTATCATGTTCCTTGCAGCCAGGGAGGGGTAAGAGTTCAAAATCAAGGATATAATAAATATTCGGGGCAATACCAACATCAATATCATGCTCCCAAAAAAATCCACAACGAAATATGTATAATCCCGGAGGTGCTTGCCATAATGTACAACAAGGATTCTACCATCAACCTCAACAACAAGGACTTCAACACCATCAATACCAACCTCATCAAAGACAAAATCCATTTGCAAGAGGATCATGAACGTGGATAGATTCAGACAATTTGACTTTTTTGGCATCGAGGGATATCCAAATGATATTGATAATAAGGTAAGAAAAGGAATTCCAATTTTTTTTGGTAATAATGCTATTTCAAGAGAAGATGATATAAGAGAATTTGAAATTGTCATGGATAATTTTGATGTGCAACATGAAGATGTTTATACGACATTATTCATGCAATCATTAGTTGATGATGCAAGAGACTAGTATAGAGATTTTCCTGATACCTCAATTAGATCTTGGGCCGAATTCAAAAGAATATTTAAAGAGCAATATGGTGGTGATTCTGATCCAAAATTTGCTTTGCATGAGTTGACAAACATCCAAAAAAATTATAATGAGTCAGTGGAAAATTTTAATACTAGGTTTATGAATTTGTTCAACAAAATTCCACATCATTTGAAACCAACAGATCCTATGTGCTCATTTTTCTACTTCAATGCTTTTGATCCAAAAACATGATATGAACTTAGAAGAAGAAATCCTCCAATTCTTGCTGAGGCATTTAAAGCTGCTTTGAACATAGAAAATAATAGAAAGGCTTTAGGGAAAATTGGTAGAAGAGATGAAGTAAAAATACTACAAAACCCTAATACTCATCAAAATAGATAGCCAAGGGAGGAAGAAAAATGGGAAAAGGTTTGGAATGTTGTAAAGGATTTATCATATAGGGTGGAAAGAAATGAAAAGGGAGTATCTTATGATAAGTCCAATTTTCATAGGAATGAAAGACCAAGATTGCAGGATATGCCCTATAGAACTAATTGGAAGGATAGGAAGCCTTTGGTTGAAGATCAGAAGCAAAATTTCCACAGAGACACACCTAACCCATTGAAGATACATGGGGAAAATTTGGTGGAGGATAATCCATGGTGCATTCCTTGTAGTTTTCCTCATTCCTCTGATTATTGTGTGGTTGCATAATCAACCCAAGAAGATGAGATTCCATATGATTAGGAGAGAGATGAGAATACTACCAATATGCTGGTAGTCAGGCCTTATGAGGTAGAAAGGAGACCTACTGAAGAGGAAATAAAGATGCTTACAATTGTTACTATAGCACAAGCTAGAAGCAACTATAACCTCAAAAATAGAATTGTCAATGTTGATCAAGGTAAACCTAGGAATTTATTCATGAAGAATCAACAAAATGATAAGAAGATTGCCCCAGAATCTCAAGAGATGATGGAAATAGAAATACACAAAGGCTAACTCAAAAATGTGTTCCCAAAGATACAACAAAGTTTGATTAAAATAAAACAAGGAGTGACCCTAAGCAACAAGTAATGGGAGAGAAGAAACCCTACCAAAGTGGAAGTGAGAAAAATAGAAATTATGATAGGTATGCCCTCTTTTGATATAACTCAAGCTTTTTCTCATATCAAATTATTAGTTCCATTGATGGAAATGATGAAAATTGATGAATATAGAAATAGTGCTATGAAATTAATTTCAAATATGTCAAATAAGCCTAAAGTTTAAGATAAGGGTAGGAATGAATCAGAAAAGAATGAGAGACAAATGAATGATCTTAAAGGAGAGGTCATGAAGATTTCTGAGATTTACTTGGGAACTACTTTGATAAAGAGTCAATCCCAAGTTGATCCTTTCTATACCACATTGTTTATTAATAATAGGATTGTATGATAGATTTGGGAGCAGTAATAAATGGCATGCCTATGGCAGTCATGAAAGAGCTTGGTTTATGGGTTGACTCTCTATATGGAAAGTGTTATGCCATGGATAATAGATCAATCACTATCATTGGTATCATGAGTAATGTGGAGATTAAGTTGGATGCTTATCTCGAAGCTACATATAGGACTAATATTATCGTGGTTGACATTCCACCATATTATGGCATGTTACTATCAAGACAATGGATTGTTGCAGTTGGTGGAAATGCTCATTTGGATTTGTCATATGCATCCATACCTATGAATAGAAAAGATTTCAAATTGTACAGGGAACCAAGATCCGAGCAAGTGGTAGAAAGAATTGATTCTAATCAAATGAATTGCTTTTGTGATGTGGACTTAGGAAGTTTAGGGTTGAACGATCATAGCCTCAATTACAAAATAGTGATCGAATTGGCAATGCAGTTTATTTGGATAAAAATGGAGTTTGGGAAATGTATTTTGATGGAGCCTATAGTAAGGAAGGAAATGGAGCTAGTGTAGTCTTCATTGCGCCTAGTGGTAAAAGTTTCAAGTATTCATTTTTTTTGTCATTTGAATGTACGAACAATATAGAAAAATATGAAACATTGCTATTGGGCCTAAATTTTGCTATCAAAAATGGAATCAAGTTGTTGATTGTATATGGAGACTCTAAATTGGTTGTATCGTAGGTAAGATCTAAATATTCCACAAAGAATAAAAGGCTCAAGCAATATAAGAATGCAGTGTGGGATACAATTGAACTCTTTGATGCATTCTTAATAGATTGGGTAGATAGATCAAAGAATTTGATGGCTAATTTTCTTGCAAATATTGCTTTAAGAAGGGATGACATTACATTGAATGGTGCTTCAAAGATAGAATTTAAGATCAGACCTTAAATTCTTGACAATGTATATAGTTGGCAAGTGTTCAATGATGATAAGGATTTGATAAGTTCTCTTCAATGTGTAGACAAGTATGAGGCTCAAGAGATATATTTTAATCCTTTTATGGAAAATGTTGATGGCAAGGACACTATTTTGGGTTAGGAGGTACAGTTAAAAACAAACAAAATTCTGAAAGGTCTTGTAGCTTTGGAATATGTTTTTAATGGAAACGACGGGTCAACCTTGAAGCAAACACCAGTTCATCAGGATGATCTAGAAGAAGTGAATCTTGGAACTGATAATGTTCCAAAGAAAGTATACATAGGCAAGAAAATTAGCCCAAAAGTCAGAGACATGCTTATAAGCCTGATAAAGAAATAAAAACATGTACTTGCATGGTCCTCTAAAGATTTGAAATCCTATAGAGAAGACCTATTTCAACATGAGATCCCACTAAAACCAAATGCCAAACCTTTTATAGAATGACAAAGGCCTATCAATTTTGTTTTAGCACCAAAAATGCAAGAAGAATTGATGAAGCTCAGGGAAGGTGGTATAATCAAGCCTATCAGGCATTCCTCCTAGGTTTCAAATTTGGTATCAGTCAGAAAGAAAAATGGTGATATAAGGTTGTGTGTGGATTTTCATAATTTAAATATTTCATCATTGAAAGATAACTATCCACTTCCAAATATGGAGGCTATCTTGCACAGGGTGATAGGATGTGAATTTATTTCCATGATGGATGGATTATCTAGTTATAATCAAGTTAAAGCCAAGGAATCAGAGTAGTACAAAACTGCCTTTACTACACCTTGGGATACCTATGTGTATGTAAGGATGCCTTTTGGCCTCATGAATGTTGGTGCCACATTCCAAAGAGCTATGGACGTAGCTTTTACATATTTAATCAATATCCTAATGGTTGTGTATCAAGATGACTTAACAGTATACTCAAAGAAGGAAGAGGATCATTGCATGCATTTGGAAAAAATATTCATAAAGGAACTTGAGTATGGTGTATCTCTGAACCCTAAAAAATGTCAATTTTTTGTGACTGAAGGTAAGTTACTTGGGATTATAGTCTCTAAAGAATGTGTAAGAATAGATCCAAAGAGGGTTGCAACAATTGATAGGATTCCCATCCCTAAAACGGTGAAAGCTATCCAGTCATTTTTTGGGTAGATTAATTTTGTTAGAAGATTTATTTCTAACTTTGTTGAAATTGTGAAGCCTATTGTAAGAATGTTAAAAAATGGATCAAAGATTGAGTGGGAATCATAAGCTATTGAGGCATTCTTATCAATCAAGAGGGAAATTAAAGAAGCTCCAATTCTAAAATCTCCTGACTTTGGTAAGCCATTCCTAATATTTTCTTTTGCCTCTTTTCATACTATTGTTGTTGTCATGTTATAGAAGAATGAAGAAGGGAATGAATAGACAACTTCATTTTTTAGCAAATCACTTAAAGGAGCTAAATTGAAGTACAGTGCTACTGAGAAACAAGCTTATGCACTTGTGAAGGAAGTGAAAACATTTAGATGATACTTGGTAGGAGCACAAGTGGCTGCCTGTGTACCAAATGTAACATTCAAGGATGTCCACACACAAAGAGAAGTTATAGGAAGAAGGTGTAGATGGATAAATAGAATCCAAGAGTTTAATATCAACATCCAAATCACCAAACTTGTAAGAGGACAAGGGTTGGAAAAATTAATGGTTGAATCCAATTTTGAGGCTGCATAGGTATGTGATGTTGAACAAGAAGAAGGTATGGTTTCTAGTATTGAACACACACCTTGGTATACTAATAAAGTTCACTAGCTTAGACACATGAAGTGCCTAGATGGATTGAATGACAATAAAAAAGGGACACTAAAGTTACAAGCATCAAGGTATATGTTGTGAATTTTGATTTATTCTAGAAAGATAAATATGGTGTTCTACTTTTGTGTCGGGATCAGGGACAGGTAGAAAGAATATTAAAGGAGATGCATGATGGTGTATGTGGTGGACATTTTTTAGCTAAGACCACTGCATATAAGATATTAAGAGTAGGCTATTTTTGGCCAACTATTTTTAATGATGCTCATAGACATGTAAGAAAATGTGAAGCATGCCAAAAAATTTCTAGTAAACTAAAATATCAAGGAGCCTTGTCTTTAAGAACTATGCAAATTGATGCTCCCTTTCATCAATGGGGTATTGATTTTATAGGAGAGATAGCAGATAAGTCAAGTGGTGGGCATATATGGATTCTTACTACCACTGGATACTTTTCAAAATGGATTGAATCAGTTCCAACTAAACAAGCTACTAGTAAGGTAGTCATAAATTTCTTGTTGGAGAATATTATCACCAGATTCAGAGTTCCTATAAGAATTATCATAGACAATGGTATGTGTTTCAGATTTGATGAATTTAAAAAAAATTGTGTGTCTTATGGGATAATCATATCATATGCCTCTTCGCATCATCCCCAAGCTAATGTTCAAGCAAAGTCCAGTAACAAGAGTATCATGAAGATAATCAAAAGGATTCTTGATAATACCAAAAGGGAACATGACTCAAAGTTGAAGATAGTAGTATGGGTAGATAGGATCACTATAAAAAAGGTTACTAGAAAATCACCTTTTGATTTAGTTTATGGAGCTCAAGCAAGAATTCTGATGCATAATCTATTGCCTATTTATAAATTCATATTGCAATATGATTTGGATGTGCCTGAGCCAATGGAAGAAATGATGGAACAATTAGTAGAGCTGGATGAAATAGAAAATCAGGCACAAAGGAAAAATGAAAAAATGTAGGTACAAATGAAGTATCTTTTTGATGAGAAGGCTAAGGATTGAAAATTTCAAGTTGATGATATGGTTCTTATGTGGAATGCTCAAATTCAAGACAAAGGAAAGCATGGGAAATTTGAGGCTCTTTGGTTGGGACCATTTGTCATTATTGGAAAATGTGGTGAAAATTCATATTACTTGCAAAACATGGTGGGTGAGAATCAAGAATTTCTTGTGCATGGAAAATTTCTGAAACACTTCTTTTCTTAAAGAGGATAAATTCCATGCACAGTAGTTTAGGGTTTTCTCAATTTTGGTTCTCTTTGTTTCGTACATTTTTGTGTTTTTGGTCTGCACCACAAAGAAATGCTTTGGAATCTTTCAATGTCTAGATAGTCATTCATCCCCAACTAGAGCCGTTGTTAGGACTGGAAAATTTTCACCTAGCTTACATTCAATGCTTGTCGAACCCTAGTTCCAAGAGTCCACTAAAGAGTCTAACCCTTGTACTATTCATTTTCTAAGTCCAAAATTTGTATGTTATATCTTTTCCTAGGACACCTTCCATCATATATGTATGTTTTACCTTATCTTATGTCTTGCTATGATTCCTTTATGCACCTTGTTACTTAATGTGTCATATCTTGTTTGTGCTCTTGTAGTTATTTTCTTAAAACTTGCATTTTCCACTGGACCTTAATATAAACACTATTGAGGATACTATACTACATCGATGGGAGTCAATTTAAAGTCACTTTGATAGAACGAATTGTATGAAGACAACATGAACATTGTTAAAGAGACTTCGGGATATCAGAGTGAGTATTTTTTATGTCCCTTTGATGTCCCAAAAAGGCTAACAATAGGAAAAAATAATTTACCGGAAGGAAAGACATATTTCAGCGAGAGGTAACTAAGGGTCCCTTCGATGGAGTGATATAAGTTAGATACATGAAATTTTATAAAATCATCGTCCAATATCAACATGTGTGAATACATTAGAGTGACAACAAAATATCAACGAGAGAGTTTTTGGAGTCCCTTCAAAAACCCAATGGAGAGGAAATACATATATCGGGAGGCATATCAAAGGAAGAAATGGATATCAACAAGAGAAAAGTTTAGGTCTCTTCGATACGACGAAGATAGAAGCAGGTTTCACATGAGGAATGTAGGAATGAGAGGGATCATGGCACAAGGAATTGAATAGTCGATGGGAAATTCCATGCTGATAGGAGAAAGAGTTGATTGTGACCATAGAAGAGGAAAATCTTGAGCAAAAAAGTGAGAATGGTGGACACTGGCAGAGACATGGGATTGAATAGTGATGAAAACAAATGGAGTTCAAGGGGGCAAGAAATTAAAAAAATATTGTAGAACATCGTGCGAAAGGATGGGAATACGAAAGGCCAATTTTCATAATGTGAATAGTTTGAAGCTTGTTGCTTCCTTCGTTCATATAAGAAGGAAACCAAGACCTTGGGGAACTCTCTTTTGGGGGAATTGTATTTTGGAAAATGACATTGTAAAGGGCCTATTTTTTGAAGCATATAAATCAAAAGCTACTTTCTCTGGTGTATGAATTATGTATGTCAATTACTTTTTGAATATCATTGATAAAATTTTACCTAGTTGTCTCCATTTTGTTTTTTCCTTGTTATTTAAATTAGCATATCAAGCATATGCCTAGTTTGTCAAAACATAATTCATGTTTTGTGTGATTTCATTAATAGGGTTTCTTCAAGAAAGAATTAAATTCCTTTTAATAGGTCACAATAATCTGGAGGATCTAATTGGATAAATAAGAAGAACCTGATAAAAGACAATTTTGTACGTTTATGCAAGTCATAAACAGTATTGTGCCATGTAATTTGAGTTATACCCAAAAGGAAGAAACATATCAATTTGAATTTTGACTCTATACCCGCATAAGGCACTGATCAATTCATTTTCCAAAACCATCCTTTATATCATATTCTTAAATCCAATTCCAATTTTTTGTTGTAGGAGTGGAGGTATTTATAGTTGGAAAATCTAATTTAAAATCATATGCCACTTTGAAGTAGATTGAACAGGATGATTTGATTGAAAAATTTGCATAAAATTTACAATCTGCTCAACATTCACCAATCAGTTTTGAGGATTTAACGTTCAACGGTGAACACAAGGTAATACCCACCTAGGAATAGCAGAGCCTAAAGTGCAAGGAATTCCAATCATTATGATTGATTTTTTTTGTTGGCCAATTCACTTGTAAAACCAAATTATAAAGATTGGCATACTTGTAGGGTTTTTCAACCCATTGATTTAGGAACCAACAAGTCCAAAAAGCTTACAACACATTAAATATTCAAATATTATAAATCTTACAAGGTGAACCACACCACTAACCTAAATATCCTAATACTAATCATTTCATGATTCAATTGAACTTTAAAATCATTTCCATCATGATGAAACTTCTCAATTAATGAAGTAAAGCTTGATCAAACAATAGATGAAGGCTTGTGTGCCTTCAATAAATAATAAATCTTTGGATTTAATTTAATATGAAAGGGCAATATGTGGAAGAAAATTTGTGGTTGAGAGCTTAAGAGATTGATAACTTCAAAATATTTTCATATTCTTCAACATTTATTATCAACTAAGAAACTTAAATGGTTAGAAAAACTATGGACTATTTGGTTAAGACTTTAATTATATTAAAATAATAGAAAAATTGTTAACCTTCAGATTGAGTATTTTAATCAAGCTATGAGTTGCTTAATATCATAGCAAGAGGTGGAATAAGGTTAGTGTCAAATCTTAGATCTAATGGATAGTTGGAAAAATAATTTTAGAGGTTTTCTAAAATACTTTAGTAACATTCCTTTATCTTACCCTAACAAACTTGTGGGTCATTGATCAAACTAAGTCCCCTTGAAGTAAGAAGAAAATCATTTCATAAAGGGTTTTTAAAGTTATTCTTTATTTAGAGAACATCAACATCAATGCATCCTAAGGAACATTTCAATATCTTTTATGGTCAAATTTGTGTGCAAGCCTCTTCATCTAGGAACCCAATTAGGGATCACATGCCTAAATAAAATCAATGATATCTAAGGAAATACATGAGTTTTAAAAATCTTAATGACATATCTTAATGGAAGATGAATCACCAACCTGTCAATTAAAGAACATTAAAATTTGGGAGGATCATTTAATGATCCCAAAAAATGTGAGAGTGCTTATCAATAATGAGGAGAATGCAACTCAAATTAAAGATAAATATGAATGCCTCTCGAGATCATAATGAGAATAAGTACATGTCTTGAAATGCATGAAGGAAAATCATTTCCTTTCATGTAATCTTAAATACATGTTAGCTTTTCCTATGACTACTATTTACATATGTTGTTTCTTGTGTATTGTTCCTTTCCCTTAAAATAGAGAAAAAGGGATCCTAGGCCCTTAAATGCAAAGAACCTAGGATTCAATGAGTCTTTTTCTAAGATTTCATTAGAGATGTAGATCACAAGGTGAAAAGATTGACTTTCAGCCTAATGGTGAACCAATCAGACCTAGATCTACATCTATTTGGGGGATTGGAATGAAGTGGATGGCATAATGATCTTATATGACCTAATTTTAAAAATGCAATATCTCAAAAACTGACAGATGAAAACAATAGTTTACAAGTGGATCTAGGAAGTGTAGAGGACAACAAACCTACTTAAAAAAATTGGATTGATGTGCTTGTAGTGTAGAAAAATGTATCCCTTTACATTTTCTCACTTGTTTGGGCCCTCCTAATTAAAATGGACTTAATTTTGCCTTAATTTAGTGTTGTAAAATGTATTTATTTACACTTTCACACTTATTTAGGGGCTCCCTTAATTAATTGAGCTCAATTATTCCTTAATAATCCCTTTTATTAATTTACAAGCCCATTTAATTACATTTTTTGAAGGGGAAACCCGACATTAATTAATGCCAATACGTAGCACTTCACATCGAGAAATGTGTGTTCTAGGATTTAGGGCCTAGCATGGGCGAATAGGTCCTCCCTAAGACCTTGAACCCATTTTTAAATATGTTTTTGGCAGTATTTTTATGATCCAAAATTTAAATTTCAAAAGTTAGCTTGTAATGTTTGAATTTTGGGAAATTAAGGATAAATGTTTATAAATACAAGGTTATTTTGATCAAATCAAGTCTAAGGAAAAATCTAGCAAGAGGTGAACTTAACAGGAGAAAATATTATTGTCCAAAGCATTCAAGGGAAGATTTCTTCATCATTTTTTACAACAATTCAAGATCCAAGCATCATATCAAAGTCTTTTGCAATCATGCATGTTTTTGGAGCTAACATTGTGATGTAGGTTTCAAGCATTCAAGTCAAAGATTCAAAGCAAGATTCAAGTATCAAGATCCACATCCATTGAATCCATTTCATGCAAGATCAACATCAATATTTCAAGGTTTATTCAAGGGTTTGTTAAATTGCAACATTGTATTATTCATTCTTCATTCCTCATTCCCTCTTTCATGCTATTTTATTTCATTTCAAGGTTTAATTGCCAAAATGGGGTTTGACCAAGGCAAACCCCCATTTACCAAAAACAAACATTTTTCCCTTCTCTTTGTGTGTAGTAGATTTTCAAGTTGAAGGAAAGTTGAAGATCTCAAATGTACAAAATTGCAAAGTTGCATTAGTTGTCACCTTTGTTGTTAGCTCACATAAACTCATATCTTGGATCTACTTTTGACTGTCTGACTGTAAAACCTAGAGAATCTAGAAGTGTAGACATAGGAGCAGAGGACCCAAAAATTAATTTTGTTCAAATCCCTACAAGAACCCATTCGCTAATGGGTGGATGATTCCTCATATAGCTTCTGGAAACAACATTTTGTAACAGGTGCACAAAATTTTCCCTTTATCAGATCTGCATGAAATAATCTATTTTTGTTAGTATTATGTTTAATCTATTAGATCCAATCTTTACATGTCATGAATGAATGCATTTGGTATTTTTAATCTTTCTCCCAAAATTCCTCTTCAGTCATTTCTATTAGAAGTTATCTCAGGATGCTTTGCACCAGAATAGGACACTTTGCAACTATTTTTGAGATCAATTTTAAGTGTCCACTCATCCAATTTGAGTGAAATAAATTGTGTCTATTAGCTCTATGTTTAATCTACTCAGATCTGGTCTTACATTTCATTTTTGAGTTGATTTACTATTTTTAGTATGTCTCCCAAAAGTGTTGTTTAGCCCACACATACATAGAGGAAATTGCAAGATACCTCAAAATTCACTCACCTCACCTAAGGGTTGAAAGTGGATTTTAACTTGAGGGATCTCATTTCTTGAATGAAATAGAAGAATAAGTAAGTTCGTTCACCCCATTTTCCCATTTCTATAAGTTTGGTGAAATATCCCAAATTTAGTATAAAACCCTATGTGTTTGAACCCCTAACTTATTTTTCTATGTTTCATTTTGGTGAACCTGAGTATTTGAACATTCTAATTTCTAACTTGGAGTACATGCAAACCCTAGATCTATGATTTTCATTAATTCATTGCATTTAGGGTTTCTAAATTTGGCATAAAGTTGCATTGTATTTTAGGTGTAAACTTGAATTTTGTATTCATTTTAAATCTGAAAATTCAACAAAAATTACATAATGTTAAATTGATTTTGCATAGTATTTACGTAATAGCATACATCCAGTCACTTAAATTAGAAAATTGGAACAAAATTTCATTTCAAAAAGTGTCATATAGTTCATCATTTTCCATTAATTTCACTTGCATTTAGACATCAAATTCTAGAAAATTTTGTCACAGAAGTTACAGTATGAGACCTAGAACAAAGAACACATATAATCACTCAAAAATTGTATTCTTCATTTTTAAAAAACCTTGTATAGGGACCCATTCGTCCATGGGTGAATGAGTCCTTCAGGGCCTCTTAAAACCATCTTTTATGAGCTTTTTTGTGGTTTTCTACACTTCCTAGATCTCCTGGTAACCCACTGTTTCAATCTAGCAAGTTTTAGAAATTTTTATTTTATGCATCTAGATCTAATCATTCATTTAGTGTAGCCATTTTAAATCATTCAAAAACATTTTCAGTATTGAAAATCATCAGATTTGTAGGGCATTTGATTACATTTCTGAAGCATTGCATAAGTTGGATAGCTTACTTTTCATGTTAGCATGTTTCTTTTTAAGAGATGTGGTTTTGACATGGTTAAGAATGAATTGTATAATTACAAAATCCCCTCTTATGATTTCAATTTAGGGAAAAGAAATGAGATCATTAAGAAACATGTTAGTCATTCTCTAACTATCTTTCCTAGTTATGACAATAGCTTAGTGGAAGAGAACCAAACCATTGACACATTCCTTAATATAACCTTGCCCATCCTTCACTCAAACTCTACTATCTCTCCCATTTGTGAGGATGATATGATACAAGAAGATACAATCATACATAATCATGAAACCCATAATTGTTCTTGTCTCAATACCTCTCCTATTGGTGACGAAGGTATCTTGGTGAAAGAAGATACAAACATTGAGAATCATGAAAGTATTGTTTGTCCCTCTCCTCCTCCCACTTGGGAAGATATTATGATGCAATAAGATGAGATCATTGACACATTTATTAACATTACTTTACCTAGTCTACATTCATCTCCTAACACCCCTCTTACTTGTGAGAATGCTTTAGTGGAAGAGGATGCAATCGTGGACAATCATGACAATCACATTTGTCCTTCTACCAAAATCTCTCCTATTTGTGAAGAGGATATCTTGGTGTTAAAAGATCCAATGATTGAGAGCTATAAAAAATCTATTTCCTCTTCCCCTACCTCTCCTACTTTGTAAGACATCATAGGACATGGGGATGTAATAGTAGATAACCATGACAATCACATTTGTTCTTCTCCTAATATCTCTCCCATTTGTAAATAAGATAATTTGGTGTTAGAAGATACACTCATTGAGAGTCATGAGAATCTTGTTTCTCCCTTTCCTAATGCTCCTACCATTTGGAAAGATCTATTTGAACAAAAGGATCCAATCATTGGTAAGCATGAAAATCATTATTGTTCTTCTCTTGATGCCTCCCCTACTTGTCCCAAAGTTATCTTACAAAATATAACCATGGAATGTGATCAACATTTTGTTTGCTCCTCTCCTAAAATTTCTCCTACTAGGGAAGATATCATGGTGCAAGAAAATGATAGAATTGATATGTCTTTCAAACAATAGTAATATGGCTTCTTTAGATGAAGATGATGAAGTGACACTAGACTCCCCTTCCCTAAGAGATCATGAAAATAAGGATAATTATTTTGAGGTTATGCACATTAGATATCCCTTGAAGTGATCTCTTGAGCCACTTCTTATCCTCTATCGACCCTCACATCAACTACAAGTTCAAAACAAACCTATTCTCATCCTTGAGCCACCTAAAAAGAAACCATTAGCTTAAGGATATATCTTGAACTTTACAACGCAACTTGATAGTGACAATGTTTTGTAGCAACCGAGTTACTATACCGTTTCTCACACATATAATACAAGGAATAATATGCAACCATAACACACTCTTTTTTCATTACTATTGCCTCAACCTATCTTGCCTAGTTCCCCTTATTTACCTTTACATAGTGGAAAAGAGTATGATCTTGTCGAACAACTTAAAAATACTCTCGCTAAGATATCCTTATGGGATCTTATTCAATCCTCCCCTCATTATCATAACATGATTCAAAGTGCTTTACAACAAGTTCCTATCCCTCCTAATGTGCAATCAAATGACATAGCAGCTCTAATTCAAGGAACAAGTTCAAACATTGTTTTCCACAAAAGTGAGCTACCTCCTTTGGAAGTGTAAAAACAAAATGAAGCTTTTATGATAATAGCTATACATAATAAGACTGGGATAAAGAAAACCCTTGTTGATAATGGCTCTTCCCTTAACACGTGTAGCGTAAACCTTTTGGATAAGATTGGAATAGAAAAAATCCAAATACAACCTAATTCTTTATCTATTCATGGGTTTGATAACATACGAAAACAACTGCTTGGTGTGATCACATTACCTATTATAGTTGGAAAGGTTACATTACAAACTCCTATCCATGTCATGCCTCAAGAAATTTCATATAACCTTGTTTTAGGTAGACCATGGATTCATGAAATGCAAGCAATGCCTTCAACTATTCATTGTGTAATGAAGTATGTCGACAACAAAAAAGTATATACAATCAAAGTTGATCCTGAGCCTTACAATGTTTTACAACTTGAAAAAGACAAGGAAAATCCCTTGAAAACATTGACACCAACTACACAAGTGGAACCCGTGCAAGAGAAAGACAAAGAAAAGCATATTGAGGAAGTCACAAAGCTATTGGAAGATGATTGGGGTTCCTTGGATTTCACACCTACATTCATGGGAGAATATAAGATCATAACAAAAGAGTCTAAAAAGGGAAAAGAACCAGCGGTAATGTCAACATAAAATTTGAAAGATCCTTCGAAAGCATCCACCTCAACCACTTTAGAAGGAGAAAATTACACTTGAAAAACTTTGATGAAGATGATTATGAAAAACCACCAAATCCAAAAGAAATAGAAAAGCTTTATGGAAGAGGTTACAAACTTTTGAAACAACTTGGTTATAGTGGAAAAGAATGTAGTGCTAGAGAACAAGGTATCCATGTCCCTATAGAGCCTAATACACAAGAAATGACTAGTGGTATTGGTTATTGTCCCTTGAAAGAAACAAAAGCATCAAAAAAGCCTTCACTCAATACCAACACTATTACGAAAGATTAGATCCTAAGCCAACTTTAACCTTGGTTCATCTTGAATTGATAGAAACAACTAGAGTGGTCTTGGTTATTGTCCTTTGAGAGAAACAAAAGAATCAAAGAAATATTCACTTAATATAAATGTCATCACACAAAACACTAATGATCGGGGTTCATTATATTTTACACCCTCCTTTAAGGGAGAGTACAAAATCTCACAATCTAAAGAGTCTTGTGTATGTATGACACCTTGTACTAAGCAAGAATTATTTTTATCACAAAATAAAGGAACATCTACTGTTGATCAAGAGAGTATCTTGTCGAGACTTCTCCAAGATTGTTTGATATCTCTCCCTCCAAGAACATGAAATAAATTTTAGAAGAGTTCATTTTGTGCATATCATAGAGTTCATGGTCATTCAACTAACAAATGTAAGGATTTGGGTAATAAAATTCAACATCATAAGGAATGTGGTGCTCTTCCTTGTCTCGAAGCACCTATTTCCTCTAATTAATACTGATTTCCATCCTATCATGTTGCTCATTACTATGTGGCATTAGTATCTTTAGGTTTCTTTCTCATTGCCATTCATGGTGGTACAGTGTTAGGTGCAACCATATTTCTCTTGGAAAAAACATGATAGTTCTTTGTGGTTGTCTTTGTCTCTATGATTAGGGGGCAAGGATAACTAGTTTTCCAAGGTGTTCATTCTTTTCAAGGATCATCTCTTCTTCTCTTTCTACTTAAAATACCAACATAGAAAGTATGTACACATTTTAAGTGGGGGCATATATTTTCCCCCGTTCATTTTTTGCATGTTCCCCTCTTAGTGATGATATTATATACCTCCTAGAAGGTGTGAACTTTTTATTCAAAGTGTGACCTTCTAAATTTATATGATGTGTCTTCTTCTTGGTGACATTGGGTTTGATTTCCTTCAAGAGCATGACCTTTCTAAGCATATTATATTCCTCTTAGTGGTAATTTTATGGATTGCATTCCCTAGGTTGTGTATGTTTTATCCTCAACTTGTCCTCTCTTGGAAATGTTAGGCACAATGTTCCCAAAGAGGAGACCTTACATAACCCAGGCAAAATCCCTTTGAACATTTCTTATCTTATTTACATTTTGTTCATAGGTGCTTAGCATAACGAAGCTTGTTAGGCCTTATGAAGCTCAAATTTTATATTTGTTTTGTGGTGCCTTATCATAGTTATCAGAGGTATAGCTTTGGTATGGTTAGTACGATGAGAGCTTGTAGACCTGACATGACTTTCTCATTGTATAGTGAGAGCTTGTAGACCTAGCATGACTTTCTCATTTAGCCACTTTCTAGGGGCTTGCCTAGTGGATAGTGGATTCTACTAGCCTATGTGAGTGTGTGTATTGTTTGCATAGTGGACATCCAAAGTTCCGCTTGTGAACATTTTTAAACAAACAATTGAGGCTTATCCACATCGCGTTGGAAATTTGAGACTTAATCCACCCTTTTTTTATTTTTTTATTTTTTATTTTTTCTTTCTTTAAGTAGATTTGACATTATATGTTTGTGTATCTTGTCTTGCTTCTGCATATCATACATCTTGTGTGTGTCCCTTTGTGATTATGTTGGTTTGATGTGGGATCTTGGTCTTGGGGGCTTGCACAACCTCCTTGATCTTTGTCTTCTTATCCCATCAATCTTTGTACACTTGGACCCATCTTGATGCATATTTGTCTACTTTAGTGTGATTTTACGCTTGTGCTCATCCTCTCACTAAAGTGGGGGCTAATTGTAGTGTAGAAAAATGTATCCCTTTACATTTTCACTTGTTTGGTCCCTCTTAATTAAAATGGACTTAATTTTTCCTTAATTTAGTGTTGTAAAATGTATTTATTTAAACTTTCACACTTAGTTAGGGCTCCCTTAATTAATTGATCATAATTATGCCTTAATAAACCCTTTTATTCATTTACAAGCCCATTTAATTACGTTTTACAAAGGGGAAACCCTACATTAATTATTTCTAATAAATACATAGCACTTCACATTAAGCAATGTGTGTTCCAAGATTTAGGGCTTGGGACCCATTCGCCCATGGGCGAATGGATCCTCCCTAAGACCTTGAACCCAATTTTAAATATGTTTTTGGTGGTATTTTTATGATCCTAAATTCAAATCTCAAAGGTTGGCTTGTAATTATTGAATTTCGGGAAATTAAGGATAAATGTCTATAAATACAAGGTTATTTTGATCAAATCAAGTCTAAGGAAAAATCTAGCAAGATGTGAACTTAACAAGAGAAAATATTATTGTCAAGAGAATTCAAAGGAAAATTTCTTCATCATTTGTTGCAACAATTCAAGATCCAAGCATCATTTCAAAGTCTTATGCAATCATGCATGTATTTGGAGCTAACATTGTGATGTAGGTTTCAAGCATTCAAGTCAAATATTCAATGCAAGATTCAAGTATCAAGATCCAAATCCATTGAAGCAATTTCATGCAAGATCAACATCAACATTTCAATGTTTATTCAAGGGTTTGTTGAATTGCAACATTATATTGGTCATTGTTCATTCCCTCTTTCATGCTATTTTATTTCATTTCAAG